>OMLP01036956.1:41383-68680 GCA_900302685.1 Spondyliosoma cantharus | reverse complement strand
TGTATATATGTCAATTCTATTTTCTTTCCTTTTTAATTATATTGTCTATTGTCTATTTTACTATTGCTCATCTGTAAAATTCTGTTGCTGCTGCAACTAGCAAATTTCCCCATCTGCGGGACATTAAAGGATTTCTGATTCTGATATATATATACACTGCCTGGCCAAAAAAAAAGTCGCCACCAAAAAAAAAAAAAAAAGGTCACACACTAATATTTCGTTGGACCGCCTTCAGCTTTGATTATGGCACACATTCGTTGTGGCATTGTTTCGATAAGCTTCTGCAATGTCACCAGATTTATTTCCTTCCAGTGTTGCATTAATTTTTCACCAAGATCTTGTATTGATGATGGGAGAGTCAGAACACTGCGCAAAGCCTTCTCCAGCACATCCCAGAGATTCTCAATGGGGTTGAAGTCTGGACTCTGTGGTGGCCAATTCATGTGTGAAAATGATGTCTCATGCTCCCTGAAACACTCTTTCACAATTTCAGCCCGCTGAATCCTGGCATTGTCATCTTGGAATGTGCTCGTGCCATCAGGGAAAAAGAAATTCATTGATGGAATAACATGGTCATTCAGTATATTCAGGTAGTCAGCTGACCTCATTCTTTGGTCACATAATGTTGCTGAACCTAGACCTGACCACCTGCAGCAACCCCAGATCATAGCACTGCCCCCACAGGCTTGTACAGTAGGCACCAGGCATGATGGGTGCATCACTTCACCTGCCTCTCTCCTTACCCTGATGCGCCCATCACTCTGGAACATGGTAAATCTGGACTCATCAGACCACATGACCTTCTGCCACTCCTCCAGAGTCCAATCTTTATGCTCCCTAGCAAACTGAAACCTTTTTTTCCCCCCATTAGCCTCACTGATTAGTGGTTTTCTTAAGGCTACACAGCTGTTCAGTCCCAATCCCTTGAGTTCCCTTCGCATTGTGTGTGTGGAAATGCTGTTACTTTCACTATTTAACATCGCCCTGAGTTCTACTGTTGTTTTTCTACGATTTGATTTCACCAAACGTTTAAGTGATCGCCGATCACAATCAATCAGGATTTCTTTCCGACCACATTTCTTCCTCGAAGACGATGGTTCCCCACTATGCTTCCAGTTTTTAATAATGTGTTGGACAGTTCTTAACACAATTTTAGTAGTTTCTGCAATCTCCTTAGATGTTTTCTCTGCTTGATGCACGCCAATGATTTGACCCTTCTCAAACAGACTAACATCTTTTCCACGACCACGGGACGTGTCTGCGTTAACATGGTTGTTTAAGAAATGAGAGGCTACTCATTGCATCAGTTGGGGTTAAATAACTTGTTATAATAGTCTGACAAGGGCTTGTCATCAAACTTCAAAAACACAACCTCATTTTTTATGCTTTTTGAAAATTCTATTTATTGAGATTATTTGAAACAGAAATACAAAATCAGTTTTTGCTGGAGCCATCACAGGTCAGACATATTTCGCGGCAAAACTGATCCCTGATAATGGAGTGATAGAAAACATTTAAGGCAAACGTCAGAGTTGATTTAAACCTTAACCCAACCCAATCTGTACTTATGGAGTTAATAATATGCTACACAGGTCAATGTTACCAAGGATCCAGCTGTGTATTTGAGGCATGGACATAAACAGGTTTCCGAGGCAACATTGGGTTCATTGAACATGAATAAACAGACTGAATAAACTAACAAGAGTAAGCAGCAAAAATATTAATGTTGAGTGATACTTTTCTTTATGTACCGGGGAAAATATATTAATAATCATGAGAACATTCGCCATTTTACATGACTGTGAAAGGTTTTTAAAAATCTCTTTTTAGCTTGTGTCAATTGTATGTCATTCTATGCTAGTGAGTGTTGGTGCAAGACATTCTTCTACGGGAATTTTTTTTATATTGGCAGCTTCTCCGGTTAGCATTTTTCGAGGATGATGGCGATGCCCTGACCTCCACCGATGCAGGCAGAGCCAACAGCGTACTTGCCTCCTCGTCGCCTGGTGAAAGGAAAAACAAGGCCCATTACTCAAAGCCTCTTAATGTGCAGACATCACGCCTGATTTACTGTAAATGTAGGCTACCTGAGCTCATGAACCAGGTGGGCAGTGATGCGTGCTCCAGAAGCACCGAGTGGATGTCCGATGGCAATAGCTCCACCGTTAACGTTGCTTTTCTCTGGATCCAGACCAAGAGCCTTTGCCACAGCCAGGTACTGAGGGGCAAAAGCCTCATTCACCTGGGCAAAGAAAATGACATCACTGAGCAAATGAGCAACTGAGCAATAACTACCTGGACAAATCAAAACATAAAAGAAATGCAGTAATGAAAAGTAAGTCACAGAGACTCGTAACAAACCTCCACAAGATCCATGTCGTTGAGAGTCAGACCAGCTTTTTTAAGAGCTTCTGTGATTGCTGGAACAGGACCTAAGATGATTTAAGTAAACAAGACATTCTTATTGTAAGAAGTCATGTCGACTACCACATGAGTTACTTCATTCATTCATTCATTTAAATTCAACAGATATTAAATCAACTCTCTGTAACAGTAGTATCACTCACCAATTCCCATAATGCTGGGGTCACAGCCTGACACGTGATAGGCCACGACTCTGGCCAGTGGAGTGAGCTTGTGCTCCTTCAGCGCATCTTCACTTGCAATCAGCACAGCAGCAGCACCATCAGATACACCCTGGAGATCAATAAGAGAGTGTTACATTTAGTAGTAACAAACTATTGCTGATGGTAAAACTAATAACAATTTCACGATAATCATATCAAAATAGATTTTATTCAACTTAACCCAAACTTTGGAACTCTAAATGACACTACCACATGTCATAACTCCTTTAACAACTAAACTGATGTGTCTAGGTTTTCATGAGAAGGAGTCTGTACTGCAGACATAAACTCACCGAAGCATTGGCAGCAGTGACAGTCCCTCCCTTCTTGAAGACCGGAGCCAGTTTGGCCATCTGTTCCAGTGTGGTCTGTGGACGAGGGTGTTCGTCCTGAGCCATGGGCACTTTGCCCTTTCTAGCTTTCACATCAATGGGAGCAATTTCTGCTGTGTAGTGACCAGCCTCATGAGCTGTAAATAGAAAAAAAATATGATTCAACTATAATCAATGAGCTTGTCTTAAGCAGTAAAGTTAACTTCTTAACTGTAAATATACCAGCCTTTCTCCTCAAAAGGAATATATTTGAATATCACTGTGTTTAAGTTGAATGAAGCCCGTCTTACCTGCCTTCCACCTTTGTTGTGTCTGGTGTGCATAATTGTCACATTCTTCTCGTGTGATCTGGTATTTCTCTGCAAGGTTTTCTGCTGTGATGCCCATCGGGATTTTGATGTGCAGGTCAGTCAGACCAGCCCACAAGGTGTCTTCAAGCTGTCAAGCAGACACGAGAAGAGGATTTATCTTTGAGTCAAAAGTTTCTCGAGTTTAATATCAAGGTATCTTTATGACATTGCTTCATGAACATTAGTGTCAAGTGTTTGGGGAAATATAAAAAAAGAGAAAATCGACCAGTAGCCAACCTTGAGATCGAATCCAAACTTTGTTCCAAATCGTATGTTGCGAACGGCGTACGGGGCCTGGCTCATGCTCTCTGAGCCTCCACACAGGACCACCTCCGACTCCCTGAGGCAAATCTCCTGCAAAGACACAAGAAAACATGTTGTCTATAAGCAACAAGGCACATCATGTTGAATTGATTTGGGAAAAATTGTACTTCTAATAATGTATCTTTGTGACATATCTCCAGTGTTTATATATAGACGCTCAGTGGCCAAACATGTGCAATATAATGTATTTCAATACAACAGCACCAACATCTTAGCACCCACCTCTTGATATAATGCCGTACAGTACAACACCACTATGACCCTAGTGCTAAAACACATAAATAAATTAACACCTAGTGTCTTGGCATTGTGAAAGCTGAATTTATGGCAGAACAGTTGTGTTAGATTGTGTTCAATAATCAAGTAGTTTACAACAATATGGGGGGTTATCTACATTTGTATTTCTGTCAGAATATGTTTTAGTGGAGATCTTACTTGAGCACCATTGATGATGGACTGGAAACCAGATCCACACAGTCTGTTCACAGTGAGAGCAGGCACTGGGATGGGAACGCCACACCTCAGACCCACATGGCGAGCAATGTAGGGCGCATCAGCTGAGCTCTAAAATTAGCAGCATAAACAGAGAAGAATAAAAAGGTGAGGAACAAACCAAGGACACTAGTCATCATATAAATATGCCTGTTTACATGTTCATTTGATGGCAGTTGGGATCTATTAAGCCTTGCTGTTGATCTGTTGGATTTTGGGTACCTGCATGACATTTCCCATGATGACACTGTTTACAAGCTCTGGTGCGACACCCCCGGCAGCGAGAGCGGCTTTGGCTGCATGCTCAGCCAGGTCTGTGGCACTGTGATCCTTCAGCACGCCACCATAGGTACCGAATGGAGTGCGCTTGGCAGCTACAACAAATACTCCTGCAGAGAAACAGAGCAGTTCAATACAATGGCAAGGACTTCAACCCCGCACTGGGAGACAGGCAGATCACAGCATCAGGACACTCTGCAGAGATGGTTTACACAGCCGGTGCACTGAGATGCAGAGGATAAAGAGTCAGTCTAAAGTTTGTTTGTTTTTAATTCAAATTGCCCATATTTTCTTCAACAAAATATTCTGAGAACTGACTTAAAAAAAAGCACATTTTTTAAATAGTCTAGAACTTAACTTCAATGATGTACACTGTTTTATAATACACAAGTCACTATAATGCATTACTATCAAGTACTATAGTTATCTTGAAAAAAATGTGTTGATACACCTTTAAGTTCCTTATCAAACACTGGACTGTTCTGTAACCTCTGGTTCTTGTCAGGATGGCATGATGCCTTGACCTGACCCTTTTGTTTAGGTTTTAACTAACCTTTCTTTAATATCTGACTGAGGCTGAGTGATGCGTTTAGCACTGCACAATATGTCCAGTATTTTAGACTCTATTATGTGCTGTATATAAAGTGGACCAAAAACGAAAAATATTTCTGAATGAATAATCAGTGCTGGAAACAAGTACATTTTGAGGTACTTGTATCTTACATGAGTTTTTCCCATTATATGCAACTTCACAGTTCCACTCTTCTACATTTCAGAGGATAAAAATGTACTCTTGTCTACACTAATCTGAGATCTGTTGTTACAAGTTGATACTTCTCAAAATACATTTTAACTTAACAAAACGAAGAAAAAGACTTGATATGAATTTAATATAATATTATGTATTCACGCAGGACTAAAGATTATATTTATAAGGTGGTTTTTACTATTTTTACACAAGTAATCATTTGAGTCCTCTTTCTACTGCTGAAGATAATAAAGTAAATTTGCACTTAAATTGATCCACAGGTAAGAGACTGTGACCGACAAACAGCTGTTGATTATGATTATGACACCATCGGGTCACCTTTCACCTGATTTACAGTAACGTTGTGACAAGAAAACGTTTCAAAATCTATGCTAACTTTCATGTTTACAAGTAATCGACTTTCATTTCATCAATTATTTGTTAGTTTAACATAATGCTACGCTGCGGCACAAATAGGAAAATGTAACCCTTAAAACATTAACAATTGTTCAAAGCAGCACAGCTCCAGTCCACATGCATGCATCTCTGCTTTATAAACTTCCTGCGAGAGTGAAACGTGATTGTTTACCTCTGAGAAGCGCCATGATGCAGATTCAACAAACCACCACAGTCAGGATCAAACTTTTCGACCGATATGCGCTTGTGGCACTCTGAATCAGTCCGGGCTGGATATAAAAACCTGACACAACTGCGACCTTTCCCCCAAATAGTGCAGTCGGAAATGTTTCACTCTTCGAGTAAGATTCGACCAAAAATGCTTCATACAAATGCAAGTTAAGACATTATCAAAATGTTTTTTAAAAAGCTGAAAATGTCTCGTTATGTTTAATTATTGACTGTAACTACGAGGTATGGCATTATTAAACATGTATTTATTTTCCATCGCAAACAACATGCTCGAAAATGCGAGCTTGAAATTTCATGCGACCGTTCGACTACGTCATCTTCCCGCGACACGTCTGTTCTGTCACTCAAGCAAGGGGGCAAGTGGAGTGATATGTAACTACATGTGAACATCTCTGTTGTTGTGAACCCGAGTATGAGTTTAATGTGAAGGAACACTCAGTGGAAACATGTCTGTGGCTTTATCGCGCTGTCTCGGCAGGGTTTTATCCCGACAGAGCGCTCCGTCAAGGTGAGTGTTATAGTACGACATGAACTCTCCGGTAGCGAACAAGGCTGTGCTAGCTACGTAAAGCTAACACAGCTAAGGTTATCCAGTACAGAGATGCTAATGAATGAGTTACGCTTGACAAACAGCCTTGTGTGGCTTGTTTTCACCTGAATTGTTGTATGTTTTGCAGCTTCCTGTTGGGAGGACATCACCATGCTGTACAGAGTCCTTGGTTTGCACCAGTGATGACACTGAAGACATCTGCTCCACTGAGGTATGATCAAGGCTGGATTATACACCAAATACCCTGAGGACCCAAGGAATTGTTTGTGATAGTGTGCAGTACGAATACACAGTATTAAGTAAGACAGATCCTGCATCTTACTGCATATCTGCTGTGGCTCTGTCTTACACATAAGCTCTGTCCCCAAATCTCCTTCAAACACTTGATGAATTTATCTGTTTATCAGTTAATGCTCAAAAACTCAATGAATTCAATGTGATGTCTTATGTTGCATTTTTATTTTAATAAAAGGTCAAAAACTCAAAAATACTTAATTTAAAACTATGTCTAATGGAGAAAAGCAACAAATTCTTAAATTTTAGGAACTGAAACCAACATTGTTGTTCGATAAACCTGAACAGCTGATTATCAAAATTGTCACTAGTTAAAACAAACTAAGGCACACTGAAAATCAGAGGCCAGTGTTATTTCTGCACCGTTCTGTTTCTGGTTGTCTGTGGGCACTGCACTTAATCATAATTGAGCTATTTGAAAATATCTTATAGTTGAATATTCTCACAAGGTGCTGTACTTTGTGTTTCAGAGCGGAGCCCAAAAAGAAGAAAAAAGTGGACCCAAGAAGGGATCAGCTGGCGAGAGACAGGCTGAAAAAAAAGCTGAAGAGGCTGGAGAAGGTTCCACCCGAGTTCATCCCGATAGAGGACTTCATTACTCCAGCCAAATGCTTGGATAAGACCAGGTACAGTTCATTTCACTGTTGTACACGCTGTCATTTGGAAGTAATCAGGTCAGATTTATGTTGAGATATTGTTTACTGACCAGTGCTGCAGGTCGTGATGGCATTCAATCTTGAATGAGGCAGCTGTATTCATTATTTTTCTTGTTGTCAACAAATGCTCTAAAAAAACAAAATGTTGTTGACTTTGTGGCCAGCGTGTGATGTAGATTATCTTAACTATTGAATCTCTTAAAAATGCATTAATGCAGCACAGTTTTTTTGGGATGCATTTGACATAATCTATACTACAACTCTTGTTGGAAAATATTGCAGCTAAGAAGTCCCTATTAGCAGTTCCAAACAGTGGGTTAAAGACAAACTTGTAGCATTATGGATCTCTGACATTACAGTATTGGACTGGCTAATATTTATTCAGAATTTAAATAATTAAATGTAACATTTTATGGGCATGCTTTTATATATAATTTGACTGTTGATGATGACTTACTGTACCTTTTTCTTTGAAGTGCTATTAATTGGTGTTTATTATTCTCTTACAAAGGGAACGCTCTGCACTAAAGCTGTCATTTGAAGAAAGTGAGCGTCGAGCCATGATGCTGAAGAAGTGGTGCCGATACAAACAGGTCACCACTTAACCATCACACCTCCATCACTAATGCTTTTATAGAAAATGTCAGTCTGACCCCTGCCCTCTCTCATGTGCACTTAGGGGGATGTATTTTATGTGCTCATCTGTCTCTGTTCTTGCAGGACCAGCACATGGCTGAAATGGAGGCTGTTGAACTTGCTCTAGAGGCACAGAGGGAGGCGCTGGAGGAGCTGAAGTTAGAATCTGAGGAGCTGAAGTTAGAATCTGAGGAGCTGTACCAAGCAGCACTAAAACCAGACCCCCTTCTGTTTCCCTTCACTCATGAAGGTCCCACCCACACACCAGCAATTACTCAGTTTGATGCACCTGATGGAAAATTCACGGACATCACTAAAGTTTACACACAGTGATGGACAGGACAGCAGTTGTGCAGCCTGTGTGCATTGTCATTTATTTAGTGTCTGTCCTTGATTGTACCTGATTCAATAAACCAAGATGCAGCCTTTCAATAGCCTGCATGTGCAGGTGTGGAGGGCGCTTTATATATGTTTTCATGCATTGTACAGTCACCGCTTTTCTTTCATTTTTGCATCAAATGCAACAACTTTCATGGAAATTATGCATTTAATTGTTTTGTTTCACTTTCTCAACTCTGTATAAAACATACCAGGAGAGAATCGTAGAATAAAAAATGTCCTTTTTTATTGAGCCATTTTGTTTGGAATAAAACTTTGTTATTTCAGCCATAGTTATAAGGCATGAAACTGCTAATGTACAGTTCTGTATAGATTAAAACTGCAAAGCTGAATTCTGGCAGATTAATCCATTGAAAATGTTGTATATAATCACATAATCACAGAGGAGTGTCTACTGTATCAAATACCCACACTTGGTTGACAATACGTGCAATGTTACTGTTAAGTGTTGACAAGCTTACGAGGGCAAACGCTCCTGCATGACGCTGACAAAATCTGTGGACACGTCGTGAGTGCAACCCTTATCAAAACCACGCACAACAGATCCTTCATTACTTTGATGGAATATATAGAATCTTTCAAATGTATCCATTGCATTAATTGACCCAATATTGCCTTTTTCTTATGCTAAACAAGGCATTTGTTGTTATGCTTCAGTTGGCAAGAAACAACACTTCCTTCGCAGACAGCATATACTATAATTCACTGGTTGAAAACACGCTGTCATCCTCATTATCGACCACTAGATGCTGCTGCCATGTGTTTTCATGTAGCAGCTCACTGAATAGAACTTGGGATGGAAATGAATGATGTACAATCTCTCCAGCATGTGGCTCTAAACAATTTCACTAAGTCCATTAATGACAAGAATATCAATGTCTTCATTTCACTTTGTTTTGGCCACAGCAGGTTAATAATGACAGTTCATGAGTCCTCAGGCTTCCCCTGGTTCAGGGGCAGGTGCCAGTCTTTTGGAGGGCCTTGCCTCAGTTTCCACAACGGGGTGAACTTTGTCTGCTCTGCTACTCTGTTCCTCTCACTCGTCTGCAAGGCTTCCTGCAATACAGATACAATGCATATAAATCACTGATTTCATTTTCAAAACATTTTAGAAGTGTTTACAAGTATTTTTTACGACATTCAGACACCCCGGATAGTGAGAGGTCTTTAAACAATGTGACTTATGGCAGCTTTACCTTGGCTGCAGCACTTCTGTATTTCTCCCACTCTATGCAGTTATTGTAGTCCTCGTTCCACTGCTGGCAGGATGGGGTGGCACCGAAAGCATAATAATGGTGAAAACGATTCCAAAAGCTTTTACAATGTCTCAATTCACTCCAGTAGTCATCACATGTCCGGGGTGTCTATGAACAGAAAATGGCAGGATATATATATATATAAATAACAAGACATGGCAAATATAGCATAGTGAACAGAAAAGTGCAAACACAAATGCATGCAAGTAATAAAAAATACCTGTAATAAACATAAACAAATTCTCAAGTTTTTAAAGTTTGTTTTAATTTATAGCATTTATCATTTTTTTCATGTCTTGGATACTTCAAACTCTTGTTTTAGATATACTAGCATTAATAAATCGCCTACTATCAGTACACTGGTTGTTAGTTAATAACGTTGAACGTTTTTTAAAATTCTAAAATTTTCATTTACCTTAAATCAGAGGAGAAAAGGAAAATATAACTTAAATGGTGTTTTAACTGCACCTCCCTGAGGTCGTTATGGTTTACCTCAATTTGCAAAGTGGCTTACCTGACCTTACAATAATATCTCTTTTACATGTAGTTTTCAAATGTACTTGCAAAGCTACATATTTAAAGTAAATAATGAATCAGATGAGTACCTGAGGGTTTCTGCTAAAACCTCCTGGTGTGTCTGACATTGCTAAACGCTAGCTAAGGTTAACGTTACCTTTGCAATGTAGCATTGATAGCTAATCACCTTCCTAAGTATTTGTTAAAGATGTGGCCCTCTTCGGTCTTTATCAGGCCTAACAAGGCCTAATGGGTTGAAATGAAATCAGGACAATCGGCCAACAACGTAATTCATAGTATATTTTTAGGATAAATTACCCTCCACAACGTTTCTCCAGACCGGTCCATTGCTAGCCGAGCCGAGCTAACGTGACAAGGGGTAACTTCCGGTTCTACTGCATTTCACAATAAAAGCGCAACCGCACAAATTTGAAGCACTTACTTTGAAAATACTCACTTAATAATTGTGAACAGCAACCATAAAGCACACTAACGTAACTTGCCATAACTGTAGAGACCATATTTGTGAAAAATGTATATAAAGCTACTCATTAACATTTCTTATTTTACATCTTTGTCCGTCTATTGTCCATCATCCATATATTGGTGGGATTAATTGTATCCATGTCATTACATTTTGTCTAATTAGAACTAGAAAATGAACTAATCATCCATTGACACGCAAAAGGTATTAATCCAGAATCATCCTATTATGTTACATATAACCTACTCATTTGGTAGTTCATGCACATACTTAGACATTATTAAAATAATAGTTCACTACAACACATTACTTTCAAAACACAGTCCTTTATTCGTCTATAAATAAACCAGAAAAAAAATGAGAAACCCTTGCAAATTATTCCAAAACTCAAAAACCCTCAAAGATAAAATCAATGTTTTTATAATTAAGAACAAAAGTATAGAGATCTTATTGCTCCATTTTATAATTAGAATGGGGCTCTGAAAACAGCATATTTAAGGTGAACTGTAAAAATGCAACAATTATTGAAAAGGGGGGGAATATGCTCAAAGGCAAAGGTAATTCAAATCTTATAATTATTACAACAATACTTCACTTTTTCGTGTTGGTGGTGTGGGGATATAATTTATTATGCCTGGCTCAATTCAGTCCCCCTGGACCTGCAAATACCAAATTACAGCTGACAGCATATTATGCAGCTCAGTTTCTGTTGAGCTAAAGCTGACTGTCAGAGTTTTAATCACATAATCTCAACTCAACAGCAAAACTCTCACTTCAAAAGAGACAGGGAGACAAAAGCCCAATGCATCAGAAGTTTTTTTTCACTTTGCTTTTGAAGGTGACAATAGATATGGTGAGTCTGTGCACATCAGCCAGTCTTCAAGGCTTTCTGCCCTTCTTGCGTAGTGACTGTCCTTCTCCAGAGAAAGCGATGAATCTGTTCAAGGCGTCATCCTAAGAGGAGTAATAAGAGATTGTCAGAGAAAATGTATTTCAATGGAATACATATATAGATAGAATGACTCACAACATAAAATGGAAATGTGTGAGACAGAACTCTTCTGAATTTCAGCAAATATAGCAGAGTTTAATATTTACAAACATATAATAAAAAACATCACGTTTCTTACATCATCCACAAATTTCCTGGGCAGAGGCCTCGAGTTCCTGATGAAGGTGATCCTGCCAACTTTGAATTCATAGTTTGGAATGCCTCTGTGTGGTAAAATATTCAAGTTAAATGACAATTTTACACTCAAGACTGGTAGAATGGGTCTATATCCAGTAATGTGTGGTAAAATAAGACTAAACAGGTGACATTCACGGTCTCCAAACAGTGTGACCATCTTGTAAATTAATGTCACATTGAGCAAAAATATATTTTTTCACATCTTAGCTCTCAGATGCTGCGAGTCGAGGTGTGACCTATGCTAAATTTTGCATTTGGTTGGAAGGTCAAACTAGTAATAACATCTGATAAAGCTGCTATAAGCTGATTATGTCACACCACAACAAGATGAGAAAGTCAAATGGTTGTGGAGACAGTCTTGGTTAGGCCCTAAAAACATTGATTAGTGTTTCCACCTGCTTTTCAAAGGACCTTAACAAACAGCTTAGTCTTCTGTAGTAACTATAGTTATAGTTATAATGTTGCAGAGTCATCATGTTGAATAGTTAAATCATTGTGTTACAATAATTAAATGTTCAGCCACTTCGTGTCTACATCAATCACACACTGGACATGTTCTCACCTTTTGATGTCACTTGGACTCAGAGGGGCAGGGCTGGGCTCAATGCCTTTTAATTTACCATCCAAACGGTTGCCAGATCCAGTGAAAGCCTAAAGTAAGGAAACAGATTAGAAGTCAGTTAGCTATTATTACTATTATCCTAGTTGTCAGTAGAAATGACAGCATAGATTTGTCTCTAACACACAGCCAGATTTACTCACTCTGAATCCCATATCCATGTCAGCGTAATTTGTGGGATCTCCCTCTTCCTCCTGTAAGGCAATCGTTTTTTATCAAATTGTTCAGCGCACAAAATGTACTTGGCTTTCAATGGTTTAGGTCCTTACTGTTGGTTCTTCCTGGTGATGAGGTCGCCTTTCAGGCTCTTTGTAACCCAGAGGAGCATCGAAATCCACCTGAGAAACAGAGTCAAAAAGCCTTTAAACTGGAGAACACACCAGAATAATTCATTGTTTGTGCTAACATGGAGGGTCTTACGTTCATATCGCACTCAATGATGGACACTGCTTTATCTGGCTTGGTCTCCATTACTCGCAGCTCATATATCTGAAACAAACACACATTAGCACTGATGTTCTGCATAAATAAAAGACAAAAATGTATTCACATAAACTGGTTTACCTTTTCATTGTAGTTGATAGCTATGACATCACCAGTTGTCAGGCAGGCAAAGTTTCTCAAAGCATTCTCCAGTCTGCAATAGAGTGACAGCTTAGTTTATCATTTTAGGTCACCACAAAATGTGAAGAAATATAAATATGAAAGATTTCTAAGTGATATTTCTTACACTGCTTTGGGGTTTGTAATGTCCAGGAAGTCGGGGCTCTGTGGTTGGAACTTTGAGTAAGTGGCCACCATAAGGTTAACACTTTCCACTTGGACCAGACCGCCTTCTTCCAACAGGAGATTCTGCATCATCTGCAGCAAAGAAAATAAAGCAAATTTCAGTACCGTCTTTATCGATACTAAGAAAGTGGCCTTAAAAGCAGTAAATCAGCAGGGAATATTTCAGACACAATAAGAAACATGTTCGATTTCATCTCTGTTCTCTCAGTTCCTCAAATTCAAAGTATTGTATTTTATAAACTAATTTTTAGTTAGATTTTAATAGTGGTACTTTAACTCTCTTTGCATAAAATTTCAATACAGTAAAATTAACCTGCATCAAATTCCTCCAGTATTGATAACAGAAGTCAGCTCAATTTCTGTGACAAATTAAACTTGTTAGCTTCTCACCCAGTGTGGCAGATAGCAGATTCCCTCATCTGCCACAAACTCCAGAACACCACAGTGAGTCATTCTGTCTGAGTTCTTGTTGGTCAACTTGAACAGCATTGGATATGTGATGTTAAGCCTGCCTGTAGAGGGGGAAGGTACAGAAAGATTATAATGATTGATGGTTCATACAAGACTTTTGTAATGAAGATGGGCTTAATTTAACTTCCACTTACTTAGCTGGTCGAGAGCTGAAGGTGGCATGATGACTGAAAGAAAGACAAATTACGATTAGTTGAGACACAACGAACAAGATCAGGTAAACACCTTCCAAGCCAGTTAAAAGTTCTTGAACACATCAGATACAAAAATTAGTGAATTTTAACAATTTGGGACTTTTCTAGTTCATCAGTATAAATGAAGAGGAGCCACTTAAAGGAATAATGAGAAATTGACCGCTCTAACCAAATGGTTGTAGCAGACAACATACTTCTATACTTGTTCTATACATACTTCATACTAAAATCTGACACTGCAATGAGTAAGTCTGGGAGGTGAAAGGCAGAAAATATGCTTTAAACATCAGAATCAGAATTCCTTTATTGTCCCACAAACCGGGAAATTTGTTTGCCAAAGCAGCCAAAGGACAGTAGCATTTAAAAAAAATATATATCAATATCAAAAAATAAACAGTATAATTAAAAAGGTTAGAAAGAGAATAGAACTCCTATATACATATGGACATAATATTGTACAAAATTAACATTAACATGAATTATAACCAGTTTGACAGTGAATAGTTATTTACAAATAATAATAAATATGGGTATTTATAAAAATAAAATTGGCCATATAGTGCAAACTAAAAATGAGAAAGAAATTAGTAATGTATGCTACTGGGAGCAGTGCAGATTGTAAAGTCTGACATATGTTATCTAAAGTAGAGAATCCAATAAAATAAACTCAAAACAATTGTCAGTGTACAAAGAATTCCGTTGTTTACATGAAGTTCTGGAGTAAATAATAACGCTTACTTTTGCCTCCTTTCTCCACGTCGGAGCGGTCGTTAGGACCTGCCAGCATCGACACCGAGTAGCAGCGATACTGAGTGGAGAAACGGTTCTGAAATCCCCGGGACATCGGGTGATCGAATACGTGGAAGGAAAACTGTGGAACAAATGAAATAATAAAACACACGTCCTTTAATATGTTTTAAATGAGTTGCTAACATCCACGTAGGACTTTAATTCCATCATGACTGGGCATCTTTCTGCTGTTGACGTGTTGTTGTTAGCCGCTCGCTAGCTAAACAGCTCCAAGTACGATTTGCTTTGAAAGACAGTGTATGAATCGTCGACGTTTGACAAAATCAGAGTGCTACTCACCATGTCGACAGTCTGGGTGTTCTGTCGTCAAAAGGCTCAAGTCAAAATGTCTCTTTCTCTTCTCGTATGCGAAAATTTGGATAAGCTGCGAGTTTCCACTGTTGTTTTCCGCTTCTTCCGGAAGTGTACGTGCTGACAGACGGAAATGACGACATGATATAAATTAGCCAATCACATAAGCCCAATGTAATAATATATTTTCTTGAATATTTAAGTATTTATTACAGATTTTATTTTTGTTTGATTATTTATACAATTTGTGTACAATAATCAGGAGGATTTTCTGCCCGGGGTTCATGTATTTATTTATTGTGTTGCATTTTTTTAAAAGTTATATACATAGGGCTATTATAAAACATGTTTTTTATATAGTAGTACTGGATGAATCTGTTATTGATCATGATAATATTGATTGTATTGTTTTAACTATAAAAATGACAATAATTGAAAATGCCTTCCCATAAATGTCTATAAAACAAAAACGAACATTCAATCTCAAACAATGACATCTTCTCATTAGCCTGTCTGCTAAATTATCATGTGTCTGTGACTCCACTGCACCAGTTTGTAACACAGGCCTAAACTAACACAATTTGTCTCCATGCTCTGGCTAGGATTTATTCTGATTAATACTCCTCATGCCTAGTAAACTGACAGTGATGTGTTAATGGAGCTGCCCTTTAATAATTATCAACCATAGTTTCAAATACATGCAGCATGAATACACGACACACCAAACTTATTCAGAGCCACACAGTTTTAATGAGTCTTATGAAGACCAAATCAGACATATATGACTGACAGCAGCACACTGATAACAAGTTAAAAGTTATTAAAGAGGACCAGTTGAAATCATTTCTGGCTGAGAAAAACTGTACATGTCATAGATGCAGTGTATAAAATACGAAAATGAGAAAAGGCAATGTTGTGGTATTGTAGATGCACTTTGATAGAACATTGTAAAATAGAAAGGGCTGAAGAACCTCTCTGACTGCGCAAAAACTACGAACTATAAAACAACACAGGTCTCCAGTCAAGTGTGTTATATAATTTGCTGCCTTCTTCTCAAATGTAAGCCTTCATATTGGAGGCCAACTCTTGGCTACTTCTTGGTGCAATGCTTCAGGTAACCACTGGCAGTACGCAGACAACAGAACTGTAGGAGGAGAAAAAATACACAATGAAACAACAAGGTCAAATTACAAGAAGGCTAATGAGGCAACAGCATTAAACCCTCACATTTATCTTCAGTTTTCCAGACAGAGTGGAGAGTATCTCTGCAATCAACTCTCTTTGACACCAGCGCTCCCAGCAAAGCCTCTGTCCTGGGCTGGAGTCTAAAGGAGCAGAGACACACGGATAAGAGAAAAGTTATTAAATGACACAAGTTAATTTGCTGATTGATGGAGTAAGAGCAGGAAGAGCAGGAAGAGCAGAGTGTGTGTGTTTGTTTGTTTGTTTGTGTGTGTGTAACGTACTTTGCCCATGTTTTCATCATGATGGAGGGGTTTGACAGAAGGTGGCCAACATGCTTCTTTAGTTTAGGACAAACCTGCAAACAAGACAAAGCTCTCAGGTTTGGTCAGGTATCATTTGAACAGCTTGTTGTTTGTGGCAGGTTTGAATTTCACATTCAGATCTGAGGTTTATGTTTGTTTGTTTTTTACTTATATTTAACTTCAGTGCGTTTTTTCTGGGCTGGCACAAAAAAAAATGTAATTGTACATATTTTCATTGATCATTCTTTATATTTTAATATGAACCCCCAGGTTTTATTTCCCAGGTAACTACTATTGGGTATCCAAACTAACAAAAAAAGGGAGGAGGCTTAATTACCAAGGCCAATTATACTTACACTATACTTATATTTAATTTGGCCTTTTGCAGTGGTAAGGACTGTTCAAATTCGAGCCTTCATGGCCACTTGAAACTTCCGTGAAATAAGGGTAGGTTTTGCTGCAGTACCTGTCCCTCAAGCAGAAACCTGGAAAACAGCTTGTAGCGCTCCAAGCCATCTGGATACTCCATCTCAACTGCTGGCAGCTGCCAAGCGACACGGACTGCAGGAAAGACGCAGCGATTAGAAATAAGCAGGGCAGAGACACCTTTCGGCACAAACACAGATGGTGCTCGACTGTACAAATCTCACAGAAGGTGCTGGAACGGTGACATCTGAGGGTGCCTGTGGACGAACAGAACCACGGTGATGGCGACTCCTGAGGGGAGCTGAAATGACAATACTGAGGCAGAAGTTGGGGTACCCACTCGGCCTCTACTGCTGACACACCTGGTCAAGACAAAGACGAAGATATTTCACCAGGTGGAACCATCAGTCTGTCAATCTAGTTTTAATAACGGCAGCAACAATCCAATCCAAGAGGAACTTTACTCCAAACAGCTCTCTGGAGAGGGAACTGTGACTATCACATACCACATCCCACATCCTGTGTTTTCACAAAGCTCATTTACCTTTCATGTACATCTTTGTGGTCTCCATGATCTCCTGGTAGACGACAAACTCAGGCAGTGTTTTGAACAGCGCAGAGGAGGGATGAATGAACACCGGCTCATCCATGAGCGGTGTCTATGAACAAAAAAAAAGAAAATTGAGGATATATTTGAGAGTGATTAATAGACTCATCTAAATCATAATTACAGTCCTCAGAGCAACTTGCCTTGTACCCATTCTTCCATTTTGGGTCCAGTATTTCTTCTCCCTGTACACGCCTTGCAAGATGGTCTCCCAGTCCGGCCAGAACTATCTGCCGCAAGCAGACCACCTGGTGCTCTGTCGGTGGAGTCATCTTGGGATTCACAAAGGCTCCCACCTCTGGACACACTGCGTTCACTGGGATGAAAGAGAACACCAATCACCTTCCGTTTTGTTTGACATTATGTGTTTTCTGTGTGAGTGTGTGCGTGCGTGCGTACCTGCATTGGTAAGTTGTCCTCTGAGCCTCCTGATTTCCACCATGGCTTTATACCTCAGACCATTGTCTTCGCAAAACTTGGGAGTACAACCAGCAAATTCACAAGCACCAACCGCACCTGGTGTCAAATAAACAAAAATATGGTATTACCCCCCCCATCAACGTACTTAATATGAATATATGTTTTTGAACCTTTAAAGCCAACATATGACCACACTGACCCTTCCTACAGTTTATAGCACAATACTGTCCAGTAGTGTAAACTAAAAGATTACCGAGCATGACCATGAGGTCCCCCAGCAGGAGTGATGCTCCTTGTCCAGCCCACAATCTTCTCATTTGGGTTAGCCGAGCTCGACGCTGATTGAGCTTGGAGCTCTCCTCTTCACTTCCAGCAGGTCTGAGGAGAAATAAAAATGTGTTACGAGTGAAGTGAAATGAAGTATATGGCAGGAATTTGCCACTAAGCTGTAAAGGTGCTACATGTCTTATGCCAGTTTAAAACATCTGCTTATCCATATCAGATATCATTAGAGCAAACATGGTTCCTCACCTGTCAAGGTCTTCGAAGATCTCTCGAACTGTCATGGCTGCTACCACAGCGATGACATAAGGCAAGCAATCCTGCTGCTTACCGAGAGCTAAAATTTTAGCATAACGAGGTGCCACAGGGAATGAAGCCATGGCTCTGCCCAGGGGGGTGATCGGACAGCTCAGTCTCGCTTGCTCTATGTCATTCACTCTAGTAAGAAAGAATAAATAAACACTTTTTAGATTGGAACAAACTTTATGACTCAGAATTACCTCAATTTGTCTAGTCATGATGAATAAACTAGGATATTTTAAGAATAAATGGTATTGTTATACTCTCAAATGTCCACATGCAAGGGCAAAAACTGAATATTCTCTCAAATAACTAAAATAAATACTAATAACTATGTAATACAATCCATGTAAGCAGTCAGTCAAGGCAGGTAAAGAGAGGGTTACCGTCCGGTGCGAGGCGGCTCCTTCAGAGCTCCCAATGAGACTAATAACTGCTCTGCTGCAACAAGAGCCTCGGCAGACGGAGACGTGGGAAATGGAAAATTGACCACCTGCACGAACAGAAAATATGAAGCTGTTTTTATGAGAAGACTCTTTCTTTCTCTGATTCAATAGCATTCACTCAGAAGTCGGCTGGTAAGTCTGAGCTGTTCATTTTTTTCTGACCTTATCTATGTTGAGGTCTTTCATCTGTAAAACCAGGTCCTCCACAGGCCTGCGAGTGATCTCTGCCTCTGAGAACAAACTGAAGTCTCCAAACACTGCAGACGAGTACAACCTGCAGAAACATCACAGAAGCAGAGAGACAGACATCTGTAAGTATAAAGAAAACAACTGTGTAATTACATTGTCACACAGTATTAAAGTCCTGACCTGTAGCAGTGTCCTGGCTCTGTTCGTCCTGCTCTGCCTGCTCTCTGATTGGCTGAGGCTTGTGACGTCCATGTGACCTTGAAGGACGAAACTCCAGTCACCCTGTCATAGAAACGTTTCTTAACTCGACCGCAGTCGACCACATACTTGATGCCAGGAATGGTCAGAGACGTCTCGGCCACATTGGTGGCTATGACACACAGACGGGTACCAGGCGGAGGAGGCCTGAACACCTGCAGTCAACAGATACACACAATTTTTTTAAAGTTTTCTACATTTTGACTTGAACTGATAATTTAATCTTTGAGTTAATCATAATTTTAAATTATGTAAATACTTAGGAAGAAAAAAAAGAAATCTTGTTTTTTTGCCAAAACAACCAAACTTCTTCTAAAATTGTATTAGTTTTATGATAACATGTGATATTAATCACACCTTAGCCTGTTGCTCTGGAGCCAGCAGAGAGTACAGAGGGAGGACATAGAGAGGAATAGAGGGGTCCGCCTTCTCCTCTACAGAGATAAGACACAGAGAAGAATTAGTTAGGACACTAATCTGAAATACATCCACAACCGGATGTGAAGAGTTACTCATTTGGAGTAGCTTGCCTGCATCGTTAGGATCATCTCCGATTTCCAAATCAGACCCTTCGTCCTCCTCATCTCCAATCCCGGCCTCTCTGTCCTCATCGCCTTCATCCACCGGGAGCGCAGAGTAGTTATCCAGGTCAATTCGGGGCAGAGACTGGTGACAGAGATAATTCTCTTTAAATGTGTACACAAGAATATCTGTTGAGGAGCGAGGTGGCTTTGGTGGCATTTTGCTGAAAGCAGACTTACGACAGGTTTCTTCTGTTTGGCCTTCTTAAACTTCCTCATTGCCTCTGAGGTGTCTGCTTCCTCATCTTCACCTGAACATAAAATAATTTATACATACAAAAACACTGAGGCATATGAGTGTAAGGGGGGTCAACAGGTGTGTGTTACACTCACCAGTGGTTGTGTTACTCTTCCGGAAGGGAAAAGCTTTTCTCAGTCTTCTGCACAAACTGTGAACCTCTGCCTGACCGGTCAGAAACACCAGGATACCACCTGAATGACAGAGACAAGGCACTGGTTTGTCCTGTGTTTACTGCATAGTACACTATATAAATGTTTAATTCATATTTAGAAAAAGCACACTGATAAATATCAACTAACAATTCCTCATGCATCCCACCCCAATATCTTAAAAAAAAATCTGATTCAGTTTAATCTGCTTGATTAACAATATTACTCCATTTTCTCTGCATCCACTCAAATAAATGAGTCCAGGTTTTCTTATAACATCTATTATTATTGTATTGATCTGTTGTTTAATTTAATGGGAATGGTTTATTTGGATGTTAAACGTGTGACTCTTGTTAGTTTCTGGCATCAGTTAGCTGAGACATGGTAAAACAAAAAAGGCTTTTGATCATGTAATACGTAAAAATGAAGAAACAGACAATTTGTTGTCATTAAATGTTATTGAATGATTTGATGAGTTTTGACTTAAAACCTGTAGGTTGTAAACTAAAAAAGTTTAACATCTGTTGTGCGTTTCGTGTGCGCACCTGGAGGCAGCATCCGGTGGATCTTGCAGATTTTGTGGAAAACCTCTCCTGTGTAATCCTCCATCGGGGTGCGTTTGTTGAAATGTATAGTGACTGGAAATTGGCGAGCGTCCACCTTGATGACGGGCGGAGGAATCCGAAACAGCTTTGTATTGTCTGTGAAGTCCTCCACTCGCAGGGTAGCCGACATGACCAGCAGCTTCATGGGCATACCTTTCTGCAGAGACATGAAGACAAATGTATTTACAATGATATAATGATTAAATATTAATTTAAAAGTAATAAACACAGTGAATGATAATGCCATGCCAAAGACATGAAAGACAGCAGAGGTTCTTACCTTGTTTCTGAGCGGGACGATACGAGACAACAGTCCGATGAGGATGTCTGTGTACACGCTCCTTTCATGAGCCTCATCAATGATTATCACACTGTACCTCTGGAGCAGGAAATCCTATGAGACAAAACAGAGACTGACAAACTGCAGAAACATCAAGGAAATTAAGGGCTCATATAGATATAATAAATTATATATTACAAGTCAATTATTATGTCACGTTATCATCTTTACCATTAGTTGTATTAATATTGAAAAAGTCAACTTCCTAGTGGCTCATTAAAATTGTGATTTTTTAAGGTGACTCAGTTACATTTCAGATTAAAAATACAGCATCACAGCGATTCTTTTGTCACAAATTGTGATCTTTTCTCCCCCGGCTATTAATGACTGAGCAATGAGCACTCACATGAATCTTTAAATCTTTTTTCTTTTGTTTTAATCAATCAAAAGGAAAATAAGAAATAAATGTTACATTTCAGTTAAGACCACTGAACTGAAATTGAAAACTTTGATGCAAATTTACCATACTAGTGTGAATAGAAGGCAAGTTATCTTCAATACAAAGACTCAAAATAAACATTGTTACGCTTCACATCACTCTCTCTGTCTGTTTGTTTGCTATACTTTGTTGAATTACTAAGTGGAGAGTAAAGATAATACCTTCTGAATCTCCTTCAGCAAAACACCATCTGTCATGAACTTGATCTTGGTATCGCTGGTCACGTTCCCTTCATATCGGATCTGGTAGGACACCACCCTGAACACACATAAAAATATCTGCTATTAAATTTGCAGGATGTTTTTAAATCTACAGT
The DNA here is from genome assembly GCA_900302685.1 of Spondyliosoma cantharus. Classification (NCBI taxonomy): domain Eukaryota; kingdom Metazoa; phylum Chordata; class Actinopteri; order Spariformes; family Sparidae; genus Spondyliosoma; species Spondyliosoma cantharus. Next base: position 46,640 of record OMLP01036956.1, on the reverse strand, counting down.
CCTCTAGCTTGTCACAAAGAGGTTACACAACCAAAATAATGCACTTCATTTTAAATATATTAAATATCTACAGTAAGGGAATGTTTGTTACCGTGTGGACAGGTTCATCTCTTTAGCGACTCTGTGTGACATGCTCACAGCTGCTACTCTTCTTGGCTCTGTGATACCAATTATTCCACTGCCACTGGAGGAACGAACAGAATGAAGAAGATGACGGTAAACATATAATACAGCACATGACTGTGTATCCACATCCAAGCCACTTTTCTAGGTAAATGTCCACTGAAAGATTTAAGGGCAGGAACATCAAGAGGTTGACCTACCTGGCATAACCAGCTTCATACAGAAACTGAGGCACTTGGGTGGTCTTTCCACTTCCTGTCTCTCCACAGATGACGATACAGGGGTTCTCTCTCACAGCCTCCATGATGACCTGCTCCTCTGCCAGCACGGGCAGCTTCAGGCGAGCTTCCTACAGCAACAGATTGAAATACACTTAAAGCTCACCCTCAAAAAAAACAAACAAAAAAAAACTTTCTGAATATAATAACAGTAGTCAGTTACTCTCTGAAAAATACACAGTGAGGTCACACACCTGTATTTCTGGTGATCTGTCAACAGGAATGAAGACAGCCGGCTGCGACAGCTTCTTGTTTTGATCTTTCTCCCGGTCTGAAGTCTTCTTCTCTTTCTGTTGATCTTCTTCAGTTTTTTGTTGTTCCTCCTTTACGTCCTGTTTGTCCTCCTGACTGAGAGAGATGGTGTTCTTTGATTCACTCATCTCCGTGGTCTCATTCTCTTCTTTATCCATCTGCTCATCATCATCATCATCCTCTGAAGAAGTGTCCAAATCGCTACTTTCTTCTGCCTTTTGTTCCTCTTCTTCATCCTCTTCATCTTTCCATTTCCTTTTTCTGTTTGCTCCACTGACGCTGCTGATCTTTGGCGCTGAGTCTCCATCTTTTATTTCATCCAATGACCTGGAAACAAACCACAAATATAAAACCCCTGACTCCACCTACTCTGTATCTTCCAATGACAAGTTTATTGTTGTTTACCTCAGCTGAATATGTTGCACTGGTGCACTTACTCTTTATTCTGGTAAAGTTTGTCTCCTGTTCCCAGTTTGGACGTGGTGTAAAGCAGTTTCAGTTCAGACTCTGGAACCTGCACCTCTGCCAGTTTGCTCAGGATGTCTGCTCTCTGGACAGGTCAGATAAAACGACAGGTGAGTGGGTTGTGATTTTATCCTGTGTCTCAAATTTGTTGGCAGTTACTAAGCTCTTTTTAAAAAGCCTGGTTAATGATATCCCTCTCGTCTTAAAGCTACACATACGTATTGTCTGAACTTGCAACATCAATGTGTCACTCACCCGAGCTTTCTTTTCTTTGCGCTCCAGGACCGTCTGCAGCTCTTTCCTCTGCTTCTTTGTCAGAGGCTTTTTTTTGGACACAGGTGTCACCCAGGCTTTCTTCTTCTTGGCTTTGTTGGCTGGGAGGACCAAAGCGTTGCTTTCATCTACACCTTTTAGCCTGCCCTCATCTGATGAAAACAAAGTCCAGAGACTATTACAAGGCAAAGTCAAACAGGCAACACATTCAAGCTGCATTAACTTAAGATCAACACTGAGGGGCAAAAAATATTTGTCCAATTCATGAATTCCTACCTTGCAGTTCCACCACAACATCTGTCTTCACCTCAGCTGCTGGTTGTTGAGTGTCACTCTGATCTCTTCCCTTCCAGTTGTGTTTCTTCCTCAGTTTTCCCATTTTAAATTCAGGTCTATAAATCAATAAATAGCAAAGTGTGTATAGAAATCACTAATACACCCGATCACTTGTAATGTTAGAACTATTGCCAGAAAATAAACCACTTCACTAACTCCTAAGTTAGCTAGTTTGCTAAAAGCTAACTAGCTAACTTTACCTTAAAAAATACGATATAAACATAATTTACACAACCGAATGAATGTTTGTAAATATTATAAAATACAAACCGTTTTATTCTAACGGGTCAAACAACGGCATTGGAGTTTTAAACACTTGACGTTTGATATTACAGCCCTGCACAAACCTCACGTGTAAACATACGAAGGTACGTCGGGTAAAAGTGTCCGCCGCTGAAACGATTTCTCCGCAGGAAGGTTCCGCTACACACATGAATGAGAAAAAAAAAATCCCCAGCTGGTAGTTGGAGTGTTTTAAGATGTTTTATCGTTTGTGAATCATCATTCGAGAACGAATATTGCTCTGTATGTTGTGTATCTGTTATAAATATAGTTCATATAGTGCGTCTGTTCAAATAAGTCCGCGAACTTAAAGTAAAAGATCTAAATATCAATTCATGACGCAACATCTTTCCACTTAAAAGAAATCTGAGGGGAAACAATGCATGTATTTTCCATTAAGTTTATTTTTCAATTTCATCCATAATGCATGAATTTCTTTTTGAAAATATATGAAAAAAATACACAACATTGCCATACCATGTGAGAACATTTAATTTAGACCTTTAACATTTGTTTTGAGTTTATTGAACAAAATCAAGAAAAAGAACCTAAAATAAACATGGCACAATCAGCAAACTGCACAATATCAAAATAGAAAATGGCAAATAAGTACACTAAAAACAAACTTTTGAATACAATGCAATTTGATAAACATATGAAATTGCCAGATATCTGCACACACAAACACCTCATCAGCAATTCATGAAGTACTTCAGACATAACTATTCAATATTCAGAATATTTGAATTGCTCAAGACCTCAAATAACGAATCTCAATGTGCTAAACATGCTTTAACAAACACGCATTCTTTTTTATATATGTGGTATTTTATGTGGTATTTTAACTGCATCAGTTTTGGTCGAGACAGAAAGGGTCAATAAAAGAGTTTATCAGAAACAAGTGTGATGACTGTCAAAGTTTGACTAATGAGAAACAATTAACTGCAGAACAGAGATACAAGTAATGTGTTTGTAGATGTTAACATAGCTCTGGCAAGGTTACTTTTCAACCAAAATGTCTGTACAATTGTTAGATAACATAATTTAGGGATCCTGTTCAAATACTGACAACATTGTGGTATCCAGTGGTATATGGTGGTATTTACTTGTCTATGGGAACACAGATGGATGACACATTAAAAAACAACATTAGTGAGGTGTTGGGCCACCACAAGCTGCCAGAACGACTTGGTGTTTAGTTGGAATCAGGACACATATGATTTAACATTGTTTTCATACTGATCAAACTCTTCCACTTCCAAAAAAAAAAGTGTTCCTCTACTAATCTATTCATGTTTTCTTGTGCATAAAAATCTTTGTAATCATAGTTTGAATCACAAAAGCCTGTGAGAGACATTTTCTCTCCAGTGTGCAAACGATTATGAGCTCTTTTTCCTCTTTATATTAAACATTCACTTTAAATGCGAGTACTCGTTCTCCCTCATATCCTCCCCGGCTGTGTAGCTCTCCTCTCTGGTTCTCCTCGCCTCTTTGGACAGCCTCTGGAACTTCTTCAGGAATATGAGTAAAACCACCAGAAGCGCCACCTGCACCACCACAAACACAAACAGACACACCTGCGAGGCCAGAGCCAGGTCACAGTACCAGTAGTGGCAGGAGTCCAGCACCTCCTGCTCTGTTAAATACACCACCAGCCTCCCTCTCAGGCTGGGAGGGGAGCTGCAGTTGACACCAAGGTGTGAGTTGAGAGAGGCGGGCTGACGCAGCAGCCAGGCGCGCAGGTGGAGGATGCCACAGTCACACAACCAGGGGTTACCATAAAGGGAGACAGAGCGGAGGGAGGTCAGATCTTCCAGGAGACCATTAGGCAGGCTGGTGAGGTGATTATTGTGGAGATGGAGCTCGGTGGTCCCAGAAGGGAAGCTGGTGGGCAGCGAGGAGGAGGTGAAAGATCTGCCGCTGCAATCCACCCGACTGCCGTGACAGAGGCAAAGGTGAGGACATGCCAATGACCTTTGACCTCCAAACAAGAGGAGGAGACCCAGGAGCAGGAGCCCCTTCATGGCTAACAAACACTGAAGAGAAGAGAAGAGAAGAGAAGAGAAGAGAAGAGAAGAGAAGAGAAGAGAAGAGAAGAGAAGAGAAGATTGAGATTAATTGCTTTGTGTGTTGAAATTGGTTCCACTGTAAGGAGTGGAAATTGTAAACTGTCAGTGCTCTTTAAATCTCTTGACAGTTGCTCAGTCTTGGCAGATTCCACAGTAATGTGTGGGAACATTGATATTACAGAAATACTCCCACATTTACTGTCTGGCTCTTCACTGTATACTATCTCTTTAAGGCTTAAAAAGACTTCCTTCAGCTGTTACTAGAAGGAATATGCAAGCTTAACCTCACATAAATGCCTCTATTCCAAACTGATGAGTGGTATGTAAGTGAAAGTAAATGTATCAAAGCTTACTGTCAATGCAATGACTGAACTTTGGACCAGTGTTATTTAAACACAGATAAAATACATCACGTTACATGGTTTTCAACAGCTGTTGGATATTAAATTGATTATGAATAGAAACTAATGCAGTCCAACAAGAGGCCTTTCACTGTTTCTCACTGTGAGGCTGTGTGTTGTGGTGTGTATTATTTGTATATGTGATACTACATGTGATTTACTACAGAATAATCTAAAATTGGATTATAATTTAACACTAGTTCAGTAACAAACTCTTTGATTATACAGTTAAATAAAAACACCACATAAGAAACATAATATGAATATTACATTATGTGTTCAGATAACCAACTGACTAAATACTTTGTTTATTTTAAAACGTAATGGCATTAGCTTGAATGTTTTGTAAGTCCATAAAACCTCTGCTATTCATGTCTGATATGTATATACAATTGTGTGTGGTCAGTTTGAAGTTTAAGTGCTGCACTGAAAATGTTGTTTGCGTAGAAATATAGTCCCGAAAATTTCGTCAAAGTATCAAACGTAAAAGCGCTCAATGCAGAAAAATGACCCCTGATTGCAATGGTATTTATGTTGTATAATCAATAGATTATTATTACTCATACATAAAAGTAAAAGCAGGATTTAAGTGTAGTATTTGGGTTTGATGAAAAAAATTAAATACAGAAGTTAAGTCTCATTAAGGTCTGAGGAGAGTCATTTACCTTCAGGGCTGCCTTGCTTCAGGAGAGGACTGTGTTTCTTACAGTTGCTCTGAAAGTCTGAGTGCATGTGTTACCACCAGCTGGGAGTCACTGATAAAGACCACTGACAAGTT
>OMLP01036956.1:30255-41361 GCA_900302685.1 Spondyliosoma cantharus | reverse complement strand
CACACACACACACACACACACACACACACACACACACAAAAGAAACAAGCAGAGGCATCTGACAGGACATGGGTATCTCAGAAACTACTTATGTTTAGGGGTTCTTAATTTCTAATGACTTTCAAGGATGTTCTTTGTTATTAAAGGTAAAATAGAGACAGTGTTCAGTGAGGACGCTTAAAATTCACTTTTTCAAATCAACACATGACTCGCACATAAATCAACATGTTTCCCATAATAATTGATAAATGTATATATGATTACTGGTTACTTGGGTTTAAATGACGTTTTTCATAGTTTACATATAATTAGTGCTAAATAACAAAGTTTGTTCCTGGAATATAAAGCGTATTTCACATAGATGTATTTAGTGTAACATGGATTATTATCTCAAGTAATGTACTCAAGCACAATTTTGAGGTATTTTTACTTTACTTGAGTATTTCCACAGTTCAGAGGCAAATATTTTACTGTTTACATTTACTTGATAGTTGTAGTTACTGCAGATTCAGATTAATGATATAACATATAACAACAAATATATGTTATGTTTGTTATGATGTATTAAGATAAAAGTGTATTACGGGGGGGAAATTCACAAACTACCCATCAGCATACGTATACAGTAAAGAAGATGAGCTCCACTATTACCAGCTGCATCATCAAAGTGAGGTGCACGTTCATGCATCAATGAGTAGAATCCAGTGATATAATATAAATAGTCTGACATTAATTAATACCTTTTCACTTTTGGTGCTTTAGTTATATACTGATCATAATACCCTATTTGTACATTGTCCTCTAATTGAAATATAGACATTTCTATGATTCACATGAATGTTCTGAGTGTTTGTGTCTCCTCTGACTGGCAGCGAGAAGATGTCGTGTGCAGCGCAGAGGAAGAAATGTCTGTAGGAGATAAACATGAATCAGCAGATAATGTTCCCGCAGCAGCTCCAGCTCCGAGCCACGCTGCTCACACTCTTGACAGCCGGATGTGACAGAGGATGTCGTGCTGTGTTCACTGGACCTCAATCTACAAACAGCTCTGTAACCTTCAGAGGAACAACGCAAACACGGTGAAGTCAGATTGACGAGAAAACAAGAGTTTATTTGTCACACCTTTATAAATGGGGCACAGGCTGATCTAACAGCCTTCAGGCAAAATATGTTCTGTTCTTCAGCATCAGCCTACACACACACACACACACACACACACACACCCACACACACACACACACACACACACAGGCACACACACACACACACACACTCTCTCACACACATACACACAGGGTTACACATCTTCACTGGCAGAATGCAGCAACTCACTTCCAAGGAGAGAAAAGCGTAGACACAGTATTTGCTCCTCAGTATTGATCTAATTTTACCATCCCGTAGTGGCAACAAAGCATACTCTCGGTCATCAGGATGCATTTTAATACAAGCACAGGGCATCGTCGGCTATAAAGCAGTAAAAATAGGCCCACAGCGTTTAGCGGATATGAGTAATGGCAGCATGCTTGCACATGCACCCTCGTACTGCACCAACCCCCTCATTATGTCAAAGGCTCTCCATTCACAGTTAGCCACTGGCAATAAGTGCATTTTCAGCTCAGCCAGCACATAAAAAAATGCTGGGAGAGGATATTTTGACTTGCCATATGTGAAAAAATGTCACATGAAGGTATTCATGAGGGTCAGAGAGCAAATTAACAAGAGCAACAGTTAGATTTTGAACAGAACAAAAAGGAGTTTTTTATGGACGGATACCTGGTGATATCAGAGGAAATCTCATCAGATACAAACGGTCACACACACACACCCAAACACACACTCACAGACATAGAATAAAAAACGATATCCATGTTCAAAGTTAAACATCACCAACAACCTAAGTTTTCTTTACAAAACATCTTGTAGCACACATGTTCATACCCTGACAAAATATCCAAAAAGTTTAGCATTGCATTTATAAATTAGATACACTGAGTTATTTAAATTACGCATTTATATTATATATGTTAAAACTGTTAAACCACAGCGAGAGGCTCAAAGTGGGCAAACGGGTAGTTTCAGAGAAAAAAAAAAACCCTCTGACGAACAGACCTTCAGGCAGACAAACTATACAAAGCACCAAACTGAGGATAAATGTACAGCCAGAGTCGCCACTAACACTCGATATCCATGGTCGACGTCTGAAGGGCTCACTGTCGTTCAGGGGACAAACAGCAGGCGGCGCTGCAGCACAGCTCTACTCCCGGAGACATCACTGGTCTTTATCGTGCATCTGCTGCTGCATCTTATTCAGCATCTCCTGCATCCTCTTCAGCTGCAGGCACAGAGAAAGAATGTCTGGTTAAGATCTCCAAACTACTGTACATAAATCCTGACCGGCTCAAACTAGATTATACAGTGTTCTGACATTAAGCCGCAGCTGAAGCATTTAGATCATGTGACGCTAAAAGTAGCCCTTGAATTGTACACGCTGGTGTTTGGTCGACCTTAGAATAAATCAAAATTCATACAGACGCTGGATTACAGATAATCAACACAGCTGTGGATGTAAATATAGATTGTGAGGGTGACCAATAATTCAGAAACACTGGCATATTGATGATAAAATGTGATTTCTAAGTGTATCTCTTTCTTTCTTTATTGAATATTGAACATTTGATTATATTTTAACAATATACTTATGTTTTTGTTTCAGACGACAATGATATATAATTATTTATCCATATATATTTTTTTCTCCTTTTCTTTCTTCCTTCATGTGACTGTTTTGTACCTATTTTTACATTTTAATGTTATATTCTGTTAGTTTTATCGTGCTTTTTTATGATCAGGTAAGATTAATAAAATATTAATCATTGACAGTGTGTGAGAAGTTGCTTCATACCTCCTCATCTTTCATTTTGATGAGTTTCTCAGTCTCCACATCTGGGGTGGAGAGCGGCAGGATGGGGATGGGACTCTCCATACGGTTGTCCTGAGCCAGTTTACTAAGAAGAAGACGAAGAAGAAGAAGAAGTAGGAGGAGGAGGAGAGGAAGAAGAGGAGGAGAGGTGAAGCAGGCAAATCTGACTGAAATCTGTAACCTCAGCAGTTATCTGAGTTGTTACCAAACACGCTCTCTGGTGTTTTTTCACGTACCTGGTCATCTCCTGTATGCACTGAGCTCTGTAGTTTTCATAGTGGACGTCGCAGGTCACATCTTTCAGGTCGTGCATGTGAGAGCGAATCAGCATGTTCCTCAATTTCACAAAGTCACAATGCGACTGGTTCTCCACTGAGCAAAGAAATACGTGAAATGTATTATTAATCCAAGTTATGACACATCAAATTTGTGTCCCAAATGTGCATTTACTCTGATAATAGATGAACATACCTTCAACAATCCCCCAGGGGTACAGTCTCCCTCTGACTCTTTGCCCTCGAGCTTCCACCACTGTGTTACTGCCGATCACAGCGAACGGGGTACACTCCTGCACACAGAGACATGAGGGTGGGTTGTGTGTGTTTTATTCTTTTAACCCTTATCTATCGAGAGAGAGCTGACGGAGCATGCTGTACCCTGGTGCATCTTCACAGAGTTTGACATGTTTACAAACGGCCACAGCTTAAGCGTGGGAAGTGTGTGTAATTGTTGAGGCATGTAAAAAAAAAAAAAACCTGTTTGTTGTCTTGCACAGATTTTCCCAGCTGATCATTAGATCCAAATCACAAACTGAAACTGCTCCTACAGTTTATTCTTAGATCACTTTAAGAGATAAAATTTCGGTTTGCTCAAATATTAACTCAAGGTGCACGTAAATAGTATTTATAGGAGATGTAACTTGACAGCTGTACAAATAAAGTAAGAAAGACTCAAATTATAATTAATGAGGAAATTCTCTTTGGTGCATTGTCAGTATTTCTGAGAGAGGGAGTGTTAGGAGAAGTCTCGCTGGCCACGACCCTGAGTTTGAAAATAACTCTGGACTCTGGACTCTGTAACAGGAAGCCCATCTGACTGACTCACCTTCAGCTCTTTGTCAAGTTGTTTAAACTCTTCGTCCTCATCAGAGTCACATTCCGGGAACTGGTACACTTTGATACCAAACTTGTCGATTTCCTCTCGTATCTGAAGATCCACAGTGACACAAACACAGATCAGATGAATGATTACAGTAAACAGTCTGCGTAGAATAAAACACGTTGAAGTTAGTATGAACTCACTCTGTCTTTGAGCTTTTTTATCTCGTTGGGTGTGAGGCAGTCAGCTTTTGCAATGAGCGGGATAATGTTCACTTTTTCATGCAGGGCCTTCATGAACTCGACATCCACTGGACGCAGCCTGTGGGAAAGAAATCGCCCGTGAGCATTGAGATTAAACTAATCAAAGTCCTCCACACGAAAAACAGCTTGATTGTGAAACTCCATGCAGGAAACCTGCAGGTAGGGAAGGTGCTGTTTGTGTTGTTTCCCTGCACCACTGACCATGTGCTACATTTGTTTGTCTGTATTTGTGTGTGTGTGTGTGTGTGTGTGTGTGTGTCATTACCCGTGCCCAAATGGAGGGATGAAGTAGAGGCAGCAGTGGACTCTGTTGTCCTGGATGTTCTTTCTGTTCAGACCGCTCTCATCCCTGAAGTATTGCTCAAACTGCTGATCTATGTAGTCTGTGATCGGCTTCCAGCTGGAACACACACACACACACACACACACACACACACACACACACACACACACACACACACACACACGCACATTAGCAGCTCCTCCAGGCTGAATATGGCGCACGTGTCAGAGCGGCAGGTCTTCCAGCTCACCACTCGTTGTTGTTGACGGCGTCTCCGAACCCCGGCGTGTCGACGATGGTTAGCTTGAGCTTGACCCCTTTCTCCTCGATGTCGACAGTGTGTTTGATGATCTCCACGGTTTGGTTGATGCGCTCTGCAAAGCATCGACGCACAAAGCGGGAGAAGGTGATGGGGAGAAAATGAGGTTAAACTGCTGAAACAGCAGGTCAGGGACAATGTGGAACAAGCAAGAAAGTGAATGGTGCAAAATGTACTCCCTGTGGGAGTAATTCAGGTTTCTGATTGGTTTTCTATGCCTTACATGATAATTAAATGATTTATGACAGTATTGATTATAACAAACCTAATTTACATGTTTCTCAATATTTTCTGACTTTCATGCTATCCATGACACCCAAGGCGACCAGCCCTGAATATATGTTTTGAATTTTAATAAAGCTAAATCATTTCTTCAAACAGCCAGACACTGTAGTCTTTACCAAACACTGCTCAAACTGGACTAAATGGTGCATTTGTTGGGAACCATTTTCAGCGACGAATTAATCCGCCCTTGGTGCTCTGGAGCCGGTTGCACCAGCGCAAATTCAAAGTGAGCCTAATAATGAAGTATTAACGGGTATTAATGGGTTGTACAACACAAAGAAATTGTTACCACATCATGAAGAGATTAGTTGTTTCTTAATATTCACGCCCAAGAACAAAGACCAATAACAGAGAGACAGAGGAATAAGAAGTAAAAGGCTTTGGCTACACAGATAATACTTGGGATACCTGGGATTTACTGACAATAAGAAATATTGACAATAGATTATAGATAATAACCAGACAGTATTTTATGCCAAGCAAGAGTCACGTACAAGTTGCAGCACAAGATGTGTCCAGTTAATCCAGTCAGTTAATTAGAAATGTACAAACTGCCAACTGGACATCTTCACTGCAGCTGCTGACAAACATAATGTTGAATCTAAGACTGACGCTTGTCTGATTCACACACAGACAAGACCTCAGGGTGCCTTTATTATTCAGAGCAGTGCGGTCATCATGTGTGATACAGAGAGATAATAAATAATGTAAAGACTCACCCTCAGCATTCAGTAGCTTCCTGTCTTTGTAGAGATCTGTGAGGAACAGGCTGTTGACCAGGGTGGATTTACCCATACCGGACTCTCCTGCACACACACACATACAAAAACACACACAGGTCAGATGTATGCAAACCTGATCACACCCTCCTAATTATAATGTGATGTGCATGTGTTGTATCAAACTGCATAAGTTCTAGCTAGGTACATCACATGAAACTGGCAGCTGAGTGTAAATCGAGTACATTTTCTGTCACGTTTTGCATCTTGAACTACAAACCGACCTGCCACCATGAGCGTGAAATCGAAGCCCTTCTTCACGGATTTCCTGTGGACCTGGTTGGGCAGAGTTGCGAAACCCACATACTGTTTCTCCTGAGACAGAAAACAAGCAGGACACAAAGAAGAAGATCAGTTCAGTGTTAAGTTCATGCTTCGAGAGATAAAGTGTCAATAACATCAGGCTGCTAGTGATTGTGTCCATCTGAGAGTGCTAATAGAGCTGAAACTATTAAACGATTAATCGAACAGGCGATAGACAGAAAAATAACTGGCAGCTATTTTGATAACAATTCATTGTTTCAATAACCTTTAAAGCAGAATTGTCAAATACTCTCTAGTTACAGCTTCTCATTTGTAAAAGCCTGTTACTTTTCTCTGTGTCATGTGATAGTTCACAGAGTGTCTTTGGGTTTTGGTCAAAACAAGACATTTGAGGACATCACCTTGGGCTTCACAGAATTGTGATCAACATTTTTCACTCTTATTTTACATTTTTTGGCGAGAAAAAAAGAACCTGCAGATCAATTGTTAATGAAAATATTTGTCTATCGCACTCGTAAATGATTCAACTGAAAGTAAGAATAGATTGAGAAGTTTGTCTGTATATTTTCTGAAAGCTCAAGATGATGTCTTCAAAAAATATGGTTGATGGAAGGTACATTTATTTTATATTATGTAATACACTTCAGTAAAGACTTTGAAGCACTTGTTCTCTTCTTGTGTATTTCCATTTTCTGCAATGTTTCACCGACTCCACTACAGTTGAGAGGCAAAGATTGTATTTTCTACTTCACTACATTTATTTGATCATCTTATTTACTAGTTACTTTGTAGGTTCAGATGACTATACAACATTTATCAACACATAAACTAGGATGTTACATTAAAGGTTAAGCTATGTTTACTGTTTTTATCACTTTACTGTGTAACAGCTTGACCTTTACACATAAATTACAATCCAACAATATCATATATATATATTATATTGAGATCAGTCATCCTGTATGTTGAGTACTTCTACTTTTGGTTCTTGAAGTATATTTTGATGCTTATATTTCACATATATTGCACATTTTCATATTTGAGGAGCTAAAACAAGAGATGTTTTGGCCTTTTTGATAAAAATGATTTAAAAAAAATAATAATTAAGTCATTATATGAACAGTTCCTATTCGTTTTCTGTCATTTAACTGACTGTATAAGAATCTAATTGTATTAGCTCTATGAAAAGTCACCGGAAAACGGTAGTTAAAAAACAGAAGCAGACACCAAATAACTGTAAAAGAGCTCAGAGGGTTCCTAATGTGAAAACAAAATGCGTCTGGCAGCGTCAGACGCAATAAAATGACCACAACAGACAGACGACATCTATAATGCAGAAACTCTACAACTGCATGGAAAAACACGTGCACAGCATTCCTCTGTGAGCAGCTGAGAATAACCAGTGTCTCAGACTTTCCACTAAAACTCTGAGAGAAACACACAAAGAGAACCACAGGATACCAGCCTCTCTCATTCTCCCCGTGTGTGACACAGTGGCTCTCAGTCCTGCAGGTTTTTCTCCGCCGCATCTGGCCGAGCGTCATCTTTACCCTACAGTACGGGCTGCCATGTGTAGATATAAATACACACTCGAGGCCCGTCGAGAGCATTCACACACAGACAGAAGCCACATTCAACGGATCTGAAAAGCTCTCTTTTCACTCCGCAAACACTCGAGCCAAACACACAGCCAGCGTCCTCATAAGCTGTCATAACTTGTCATAGGCATTTCCGACAGCCCCCTCGGGTGAGGATTGCATTTACAAAAACACACGCACAAAGAAAAACACACAGGCTGTGCAATCAGTGTGTGGCAGAAACACTTGCAGCAGAGCCAGAGGAGTGAGTATGAGGACAGCTGATAAATCAATGAGTAATCACAAAAGCACTTGGAGAAGAGACAAATCATCTCAGCAGTAAATCTGTCACGTCAACAGAAAACAAAAGATGCTGGCTGGAGTCCACAGGTGCGAAAGCTTCTTTTATAAAGTGATGCTGAACTGTTTTACTTCTCGTTCTATTCTGAAATGCCTCCTGATGTTTGTCACCCATTTGTGCCCAGAAATACGACTTTTTTTACCTTCTGCCTGGCTGTTCTCACTCGTGGGCATAGCAGCCGTTCCACCAGTTTCTCTTGCAGCATGATGGCATCCATCCCAAACCGCTCCGACACTGACGGACCAAAAATAGCCACGGGTCTCAGAAAGCTGGACAAACAGCCCAGCAGGGAAACGGGAAAACGCAAATCTGAAGCCTTGAGACCTTGATAAACTTGTCTCTCTCTCCGTCCGTTCCCAAACTGTCTCTAACACACCTCTTTCCTGTTTGTGCTCTTTAAATATGGGCCCTTTTTGTACCTCCTACTTTCCCTCTCTTTTCTTTTCTTTTCTTTTTCTTTTCTTTCTCTCTCTTCTGCCCTACAGCGGTCCGACTCTCCCTGTTCAGGCAGGTACGGAGGAATTCTCACTTCTCACAGAGGGAGGGAAATGGAGAAAGGCAGCAAGAGAGAGGTGGCAATTTGAGGGAGGAAACAAGGGAGGGATGGAAGACGCGAAGGTCTAAAAGAAACTCATTCATTCAGCCCGTATTCCCTCCCCCAGCTCCGACAGTTGAAAAATAAAAAACTGACCACCAGCGCGCAAAGGCAAGCAGGAAAGAGAAGTAACGGACAGGAAAGTGGAGGTTTTGTTGACTGTAGCGTTAAAAGAAACAGAAAAGAAACTTGTTTGAACTTGACCGTGACAAAGCTGCAGTGGGGCTCAGAAACAAACAACAGATAAAAGGTACAAAGGCTGCAAGTGCAGGCCTGTGGAGCGAGATTATCAGATTATCAAGTGAATTAGCTTGTCAATCCAAATGTTAAATGTGTGTGCGGCTGGAAAGCAATGTCTAGACCGGTGGTTTATAATGAGCGCCTCAAACATGTGGCAATCATTTTAATTGAAAGTGCTGGTTAAAGTTTCACCACATTAAAAAACACATAAAAAAGTGATATTCAGTGGTGGAAAAAGTACTCAGATCCTGCAAAACCAACTATGTATTAAAGAATCAAAGTTAAATAATTCTGCAGAAAAATGGCCTGTGTGACTGATTAATTATTACATGATTAGATTATGAAGCTGATGCATTAATAAATATACCGTTTTTTACTATTGTAGCTGCTGATTAGTGGGAGTAGAATGAAGAAAACTCCTGACACACAAATCTGTGTTTATGTTTTGTACTTTTCTAAATAAATATTGGAAATTGTTGGAGCAACAGTTGTAAACTTGGTTTAATGTATTATATTCTGATGAAGGTTCTCGGTCATTTAGGTCCTGGTAATTTGACGGGCTGTATTGTAGGCAGCTGGACTCCGAAAGGTTCTTCAGTTCAGGAACTTTCCAGAACTGAAGAAGCCTCTTGGATGAGAGGTGAAACGTCCTCAAGAAACTGAAACAAGTCCCTTTGCCTACAATATAGCACGTTGAATTACCTCTAAACTGTACTTATTTATAGTAGTACTGACTAAAGAGGTAAGAAATGAAAACCGTCTCATATAGGCAGTCAATGCTACCGATCACAGCTGTCTGTAGTCATAGCAACAACTTTCTTCTTTTTTTGCTGACTTAACAAGTCTTTTCCTTTGTGACACTATGATATTACTTTTAGCATTTAGCATTATCCTTTAATAACATTGTGTGGTCACAGTGGCTGCTGCAGAGCAAAAATTATACATGTTACCATAAGGAAAGTCTCCTCATACAGACGAGACAGTCAGCACTATGGAGCGGGATCGTTTGGTAGATGCAATCATCATGAAACGGTCCAGATGCCACATTCATCAAAATAATGTAATAACTGAAAAAACAGAATCAACCCAAAACAAATAATAATAAAAATAAATATAGACTTTTCTTAAAGAAGCAGTGTGCAGGATTGAGTGTCGTCCAGAGGTGTATCTGCAGATTGCAACAAATGAATACCTAATGCAACAGCCAGTTTGCTTAGCTTAGCACAAAGAACAAAAACAGTACGAAATAGTTTGCCTGCTCTGTCCAAACGTAACAAAATAAATCTACCATTGTCATTTCTACATGTCGATATTTGTACAAGTTTAAGAAACAAGATATAAGATGTTAATTATTGAGCTTTACAGGTGTTGGTATCAGGATTTTTTTTAAACCAGTTACCTGTTACCAGATATTACGCTAAGCTAAGTGAAACTAAACTAAGTATATAGATAAATGTGAAACTACAGCAGAAACTGCTTGTTTCTGGCTGTAGTCATATTTACAGCTTAGTTTAGTGCCGACCATCGGCAAGAATGCAAATAATCATATTTATAATTTTTTTTAAACTTTTCTTATAATATTGATGTTAGTTCACATATGTCACGGTTTATATCAATCAATTTGTTTTACAGGTTGGAAAAATCATCTCATAGCAAATATCGACCACCAGTCATTTCTAGCTGAAAAATGTGCCCATGCTGTAACGGTTGTCATGGAGGTGTGTCATCATTTAAAATAAGTTTAGAAAGAAAGAACTGGACTGGACTGGACTGGAATGAAAAGACTGTATAGGAGATCAGTCAACATGTGGAGTGTATGTGTGTGTGTGTTTGTGTGTGTGTGTGTGTGTGTGTGTGTGTGTGTGTGTGTGTGTAGAGGTGAACGAGGTACAATTCATGGCAGAGGTTGCAGTCAATCGCTTCCAGATGTGACAGTGGTGTGTGTGTGTGTGTGTGTGTGTGCGTGCGTGTGTGAGGGTGAGTGTGTGTGTGTGCGTGTGGGTGTGAAGCAGTCAACTGATGTGTGAATTAGAGCTGCTTCATCAACCAGCACTACAGTTATAGTATATATTACAGTATGTGCTCCAGGATCATTTGAGAGAGAGAAAACGTCTCAACTGTG
>OMLP01036956.1:0-27969 GCA_900302685.1 Spondyliosoma cantharus | reverse complement strand
CACACACACACACACACACACACACACACACACACACACACACACACACACACACACACACACACACCCACATACATAAATACAAAACCTCATCCAAATGAGTTCGGTCCAACAGCGTAACCATCATTATCTTCTGCCAAGTATTTTCAAGAAGCTCCAGTTAGACACAACAACACATTGAAGCAGAGGATGAGATTTAAAAACCTTCACTGACTGACTTTATAGATCTCCTTTAAAAAAAATAGATGAATATATAATAGAAATATAAAGTGGTGTACCCTTCGTAACACCATAACACCAAGCTAATCAATAAAAACTGTTCCAACATCTAAGAAAGTGAAAGAGAAATTACTATTTTCAGTCATCACAGTGAAACCGTGGTGGTGTCTAAACCTGCGTGATGTCTAAACCTGCGGTGTGCAACCTGCTTAAAGCAGCCAGACGGCCTGTGATGCAGCAGTAAAGAGCGGTGACCTTTACTGATGACTTCTCTGCATCTCCCAGACGTCCAGCTGACACTCTCACACCATTAACCCCGATTTCCTCGCCTAAATTGCTGCCAGCCCACCAGCAAGTGAGGCAAGAGAGGGTGAGAGGCAGAGATAGGAGGGGTGAGTCTGGGTGAGACAGGAGGTGAGGGGTATAAAAGCAAACAAAAATGGACCCTGAGCTCCGAACCTCCTCCCCTCCCCCTCTCGTTTTTTTTTTTCTCCTTGGAGATGGAGAGGCCTGCGTGCACTTGGCTCTTTAACATGCTAATCTGACAGCATGTAATTGCTCAGGCAACAATAAAATTGCTTCACTGAAGGACACTTGGCTGTCGTAGCCTACTTTCAGCATACGCCTCTGCAGTGACAATGGACACTTGAGTGGTATTGTAAACAGGTAGTATCGCTGCACATTTCGAAGCAAGACAAAAATTGTCCTAAATAACTGAAATAACTGTAACCCATAAAATACTACATTTAGAGGATAAATCAAGCCAACAACGATGTTTAATCCTACTAACAAATGTTGTTGGTGTAGTTAAAACCTGATATACCTTGTTACTCTGTGCCATAGAGCTCATTCATAGTCAAAACATATCACTGAGGCACATTGTGGCCTCATAAAGTATAGAAGTCCCACATACACTGTCCTACTAACAGAAACACTCACTATAGCACAGAATCCATTTGCATCTGAAAATGGTTCCCCTGAAATGAACCATTTACTCCTGATTGCGCAATGTTTACAAATAAACTACAGTATCCTTCTGTTTTGGTTAGTTAAACTATGTGTAACATGTTTTGAAAGGTTAACATCTTCAGGAGGATTGAGTGGGCTTCAGGCTGAAGAGTGCAATCAGAGGGATCAGAGGAAACGAACCAACACACCTGTGGTTTTGGTCTTTTCCTGACATTTTTTGACAATAACAAAAATACAGTCGACAAAACTACTACTATGATTCCGAGGACCTGTCGGATGTCTTCTCCACGTTGGCTTCAGCTTCAGTTCAGTTCAGTTAATTTTTAACTCTGAGAACTGCAGTTGAAAAAACAGTATAAACTCAAATTGCTTTTTTTAAGAAAAGAATGAATAAGGTTAAATTTTAAGCCAACATGGATAAGAAGTCATGTAGGTGCTCTAAACTATGAAGAGTTTGAACATCTATAGTTCCACGACAACTGACCAAACTCAATGTGCTGATGAAGACTATGAGATGTGGTCAAACGCTCCGTAACAAGAATGTGTGTAGTCAGCTGTTGTTTCAGGATGAGAATAAAATGTCAGGTTCAAGAAAAATATGCCTCAGCTTCAAGAGGAATTAAAAGCATATTCTAGTCAAAATGAACTGTGTGTGTTATTGATTAAAGTATAATTCAGATTTATTAAACGCAGCAGTTATGAAATAATCTTAGTTCTCTCCATTCGTTTCATTGGATTACTGCTCAGACTCTTGATCCCTATTTCCAAAGAATTTATAATCCCCAAACATATCAAGGCCAAAAAAACACATAAAACGATTTTTTTCTTTTAAACAACCTCCAAACTGGGTCAGCCTGCAGTTACTTTCTGAAAGCTTCTTGAAATGCAGAGCCGAGGCATGACGAGCTCTGCAGAGTTACGTATAAAAGAAGAAAAGGAGGTGAGTTGATTTGGTTGAAAGACAAAACACACAAGCACCGCACACACGCTCTACTGGATCGCCGGTATTACATGTGTGTTCACGGCATGATAACACGAGAGCATGCGAACACACTGCGGGACTCATGCTGCTCAAACACTTGAACAGGAACAAGGACACCAGCCGTCACAGAGGAAAATCACTCCAGAGGAAACTTGTACGGGCAGAATCTCTCTACCACATGACGACAGAAGCAGCTTTGTCCTACATGACAGTCAGTAAAGTAGGTTACTGTAACATATGCTATGCTTACATACTGCAGGATTATAAAGGAGGGGGGGTCTCATGTTATTGTCTACATATATGATACTCAACTATTACATGTGGCCCCCATGAAAGTTTGTAAAGCTACATCTGATCCCCAGACGAATAATCTAACTGAATTTGATGATCACCTGAATTTTCCTGTAGCGCCACCATGAGGTCGCCATTTGTAATCTGGAGTGAGTCCACATGTTCATGTTGCTGTAAGAAGTATCTTGGGCCCCCACTCGCCAGAGAGTCAGTCATTAAAAAGTAATGCTGTGTAACCCAAAGCTGTACAGAACTTTATGTTAAACTTGCAATAGACAACATTTTCCTCTAAAAATGATTCTTTAGT
Organism: Spondyliosoma cantharus; assembly: GCA_900302685.1. Lineage (NCBI taxonomy): Eukaryota > Metazoa > Chordata > Actinopteri > Spariformes > Sparidae > Spondyliosoma > Spondyliosoma cantharus. The sequence goes on along the minus strand of OMLP01036956.1, from coordinate 25,201 downwards.
AAATACTGATTGCACAGTGTAATGGCTGTAGAAAAGTGACACCATTCTTGTATAGATTAGTTCCTCGCTATCACTACACTATTCAGTCAGGCACCAAAGAAGGTGAGTCTGCAATCGGCAACAAAGGCACAGAGGACGAGTGAAACAAACCATAAAACAAGAGTGAGCGATTCATTCCATGGGGAGTGCTGCAGTGTCAAAGTCTGTTCCACTGTGGATATGTTTCCCATAACCACTCGAACTTGAGGCAGTTCAAAACCAAGCTACAAAACCTGCCCACTTATCAAAACAACCTAATCTTTCATGCTGCCTTTTCATAGCATTGCAACCTGTATTTCTCTGTCAAATTAGGCTCTTACAGTTGTTTTTTTTTGCTTCGACAGTAGCCACCTGCTAGCGGTAGCCTTGTTGCAACAGCAGTGCCGACCTCAAATTCTGGAGAAGATCTTGTATTTTCAAAACGAACACCAAAAATGTCAGAATACTGCATGATGCCATAAAGAGACTGTAAACATCACTTAGCTTCAATAAAGAGGAATGAGCCAAGATAGAAAATGTGATAGAATGTGAATGTGCCAACAATAGGCAAAAAGACCAAACCTAAAGTAGTTCAATAGTTAAGAAGTTCAAGACTTTGACCAGTCTCTCCTTCTCTTATAACATCTACTGTTTTCTTCTGAAAATCCGGAGCCACAGGGGGGTTCAGATCCTACTTTCAACACCCAACCCAACCCCCCGGAGATACGTCTATTCCTGGTCTGCAGATGGTCCACACTGGGAGCCGGTGAGGGTCCCATCTGTGGCAGCGAATATGTGTGTGTGTGTGTGTGTGTGTGTGTGTTTAAAGAGTGAGTGAAGGGTCGAGTAATGGAGGAAGGCAGGGAGTTGAGTGTATCTGAAGTGAAGTGGCACACGTGCACTGACGCTAATACATCTGACCCAACAACTGTTTGCTGCTCCAGGAAGTAAAGTGACCGCTGACATGTTTTAGTCTGACATCTCAGACACGACAAGGAGTGAGGCTGAGACATTTCCCCAAAGTATCTTTTTTGTTTGTTTGTATTGTTTCTAATAAAGTAAGCTGTATGAAGAGTTGTAACTGGCAACTTTTGGGGTGCAAGGCAGTAAAAGATCTCTTTGGCTGCTGAGTCATTAATAGTCAAGTTATAATAAAGTCAATAATAAAGAGCGTGAGTGTCACACTTCGTTATTAATAATCAAATCATCATCATCAATAATCATCTCACTTTCAGGTAACAACATAACCTAGAAATTCATCTATTATGTATATTAATAATGTTAGTGACAAAAAATGTTTTATAACAATCCATTTTAATTGTTTTTAATTGAGAATGTATTTGTGTTATCAATAGAAGGATCTTGACGTGGATGCTTTCCACACTTCACCATGAGGTCAGAGGTCAATTAGGATTCAAACAAAGACATAAAAGTATCTCGCTGGAGGAGGATAAACCCCAGCCAGAAATGTTTTCACAACCTGGCAACCCACATGTTTTTCTTATAGATTACCTATAAGTGCATAAACCATTAGTAAATTAATAAGCCTTTTTATATGAGCCAAAATCACAAAACCGTCATAAAGGGCTTCGCAATCTGCTCAATGTGGATCGAAAGAAAAAAAAACAAAAAAAAAAAAACAGGAGGAACAACAGATGATGGAGCCCTCCTCCAGGAGAGATAAACAAGTGGAAGATAAAAATAACATCATGATACAAACGACAAGTTGAATTGATAAGATATAAAACAGAGCCTTTCTCTTTCTTTGGTACTTTATACAACAACGGCTAAAACTACAATGAAGACATTTATTTCTTAATTCTGACACCAAAATCCAATGTTGGGAAGCTACGAATGGTACGAATGTTGCCAGCTGTTGTTACCAAGGTCAAGACTGAATGTTAATAATCAAATTTGGATGAGAGGTGATCAGAAAAATGGAAATTTGAATTTGTGTGATTCAGTCAAAAAGCTCCCGATCAGCTGCAGATGGGCCTTTTGGTCCTGAAAGTGATGTCAATACATTTACATTTTCATCAGACAGGACGTTTTTTTGTTTTTTAGTTATTCACAGCATTGTAAATGTTGTTCATACTCCATTCAATCTTGTGTGCTTCACTATATCAAGGTGACGTATCTCAGCTGACTGTTTAATAAAAACTGTGACTGTGATTTTCTCTTCCAGTATCTGATGAACAAATGCTCAGAACACATCCACCCACACACAGAATAATAACTGCACGGGATTGTGGGTAGGTCAGATGGTGCCGTCCACTCCTTCGTATCAGAGAAGTGATGAAAACAGATTAAAAAAAGACTGTTGCCTGGCAACATGATATCACAGCAAAGGCAGCAATGGGAAGGTTGAGGGCGTTGTGAAGGGAGTGAGACATGGAAAGAGGAAGAGGAGAGGGGAGGAGAATGCTGTAAAAATATTGATTTAGGATTGATTATCAGTTGTGATCTCAGCATTCAGTCAGTCACACCAAGCACCATTTGTGTTTTTTCCAGCTCCTCCTCCACAGCCTGGATAAGTTATTTTTGTGGCCAAAAGGGTCAGATGCAGTAGAGTGTGTGGGAGTGAAGAACTCACAAGGTGTGAAAACTGTATAGTAATCCAAATACTGAGCATGAGTGAATCATTCCACAAGTGGATGAATATCTATATGATATGCTGCTGCTTTGACTTTTTTTTTTTCAAATTTTAGGTTATTTTTCCTGTTTCTGCACAAACACTACATCTGTGAGCACAACACTCAACAATCATACTAATCCTGGTTTTCCAGCAATCTACTCATGAGCGTGTGTGTGTGTGTGTGTGTGTGTGTGTGTGTGTGCGTGCGCTGTGGCGGTGATCAAAATCATTTAAACTACTGGGATTGGTCCAACTGTGAATTTCTGTGAGGCAGCAAATCTGTCTGTCTGCAACCTGACCAGCTTATATCAGGCAGCAGTTTTTAGGGGTCGGATGACGACAGAGGACAACATGGAGGCTAAATACTGAAAAACGAATACCACAAATGAAGAGAAAGAAGTGTTCTTGATTGACAAGGAAAACAAACTTTTTATGCTTCTCATGAATATTTATCAATTTCGCCAAGTACGTTACATTAAACCCTACCTGGTATTGATTAAATATAAATTTCTTTATTTTTTTCAATTTTCTGCTATTTCATACTTTTATTGCACTTTTTACTCCACTAGATTTATTTGACAACTATAGTAACAACTTACTTTTGCATTAAAGCTTATGATTAGTTAATTAAACTGCCACTAGACAAGTTTTCTGCTTGAACCTATCATTATGAATTAAATGTTGATTGTGCAATGTAATGGATATAGAATAATGAAACCATTAGTGCTTACGTTGGTTCGATTCAATTCAATTCAATTTTGTCCATTTCTTATCAATTTCTGTTATAGACTAAATACGGGTTTTGTCCCTTTGTTGCTGTTTTTTGCAAATCTGTGAATAATGATCCACTTGTCTTTGAAACAACTACACCAACTATAAAACTACTTGAAAATGTTCGGAGGGAAAAGTTGTCTGCCACCTCAAGCTGCCCAACAATACATAAACTTAACACAGGCTCCAGAAAGATGAACTACAACATCAAATTGGTACTTACAATATGACTAATCCGTAATAATGATTCATTAATACATATACATACACTACTATGCATTAAGATATATTCAAGTGGTCACCAATAAGACTAAGGTTCTGATTTTATAATGTTCTATGTTCTCTCTCCGCTCATTTAACGTCATCTCTCTGGGATATACACAAGAGTGGCTACAGTGCCTAACAACAAAACTTTGAAAATGCGAAAATAAAATAACAACATAAACAATTCTATTCTGCGAGATGAGCGCTTTTTGATACTTCTTCCACGGCTGCCAAATGCACACACATCAGCTTCCAGTGCCAAGTTGAACATGATAATGAAAGGAGAGGAGCACTTATGTGACTCTACACAACACATACTGCATAACCACCTATTTAAAGTCCCCCACTCCAGTCAAAAATGTCCTTTTCTTCTTGTTACTATAGCTGAATGTTGAGCGGCGTTTAGATTTTAAGAGGCGGGCCTACAAGAATGATCTGTGACATATCTAAAAATTAGGGAACATTATTGTCCATTATTCAACATTCAAGTGTGATGTCGGAAACTTGAACACACACACACACACACACACACACACACACACACACACACACACACACACACACTGAGAACGGACTTTATGGTGAAGTAGGAGATATTTCCCGGTGAAGCAGTCAAACATTTTGCAGTGACACATGTTTTTTAGGGCAGGAGATGGAGTAGATATAATTCTAAGGATCCTGACATGATAATAAAAAAAAATTTGTGGAAAGATCATATCACAAATACATGATTACAGAAGATACGGTGTTTTATAGAGATGTTAAAACATGTCTGGAGTGGATCTTAAACATTTGTCAGTTTATTAGGTACACATATCTAAAACTAATGCTGCTTAATAAACGAAGTCCTGCATTAAATCCTTCATTAAAAGTTGGTTGGTTGGTAATTTGCAGTTTGTAGTTTGTGATTCTGTCCAGTTGTATTGTGTTGTTTGTAAGAGGTGTTTTCTAATATTTAATCCTTGCATCAATCCAAAAGATTAACACACCGGTCACAATCCAATTTAAAGGAAACATGGAAACTGGAGATTCTAAAATGACTATAAAACAAATTCAACAGCTCTCTAGAATCACTTGAATGGAGGATTTGTTGCAGGTGCGTACCTGGCAACTGCAGAATAAATGGTTTTGCAGTGTGTAAGCCTACATAATATAAACTATAATAGTAACATAAGGGTCCATGTGGTGTAGCAAAGCAGCTACTGATGTTTCAGCATTCACCTCCTTTGCATGTTTACACCTCAAACATCCAGACTTTTTATGGACACCAAATCATATAATCTGGTTCGCTGAATCATCCCAGCACACTCGGCACGTGCACACACTCCTCTCCCTCGTCATCATGGAGGAAGAGGGGGAGGAGGAGGAGGAAGAGGAAGGTCCGGGGTCACCAGAGCTGCGACCTCCCCTGCAGGCTCATGTGGCAGCTGCGTTTTCTGAGCCGAACAATGGTCGGGAAGGGTTCACTAAAGGCAGCCAGCACCACCGACTGTAATCGTGAGTCGTGCAGTTGTACCGCCGACAATTAGGTCATCCATCAGTCGACTGAACGACAACATGAGCGCTTGTAATTTCCGCGAGGCAGCCGCGCACCCCGGAGGATGGAGAGGGAGGATGCGGCCGTGTGAGGACCATGTTGGCTGCTCGCCTCCTCTCCCCTGACGCCGGCCTGCTCCACATACGCGTCTAAAAATGAAACCTAACCTCCATCACCCCCACCCCCCTCCGACCGTCACGCTGCTCACAGCTCAGCCTGTGATGGCATGGCTGCCCCCTCAGAGCATCTTTGTAAGTCTGACAGATACAAACGCGCTCATGATCAGAAACGTAAATATTAGTGATGATGCTGCTTGCAGCCCCAGGCCGTCCAATGTGAGGATACATTCAGCCATCGCATGATATTGAGGATGCATTCTCGACAGCACTTAAAAACATAATAAATGCATAAAAAAAAGGATGTATCTTACCTCCGCGTTTTCCTCTATTGGCCATTACAGGATGGGTGAGGAGGAGGCGCAGGTGCAGGGATGCAGAGCGACGCCCAGGGAGACAGAAATATGAAGCGATCATTTCATTGATTCTCCATAAAAAAAAACAGCAGATGGCTGTAAACACATTCCGGTATCCTTCCAAAGCTCACCTGTTTTCACGGGGATCCGGCTTTTGTACCTGATGTTGCTCGTCATGTTGACCGCTTTCCACCCTCGATTTTTTTTTTTTACCGAAGAGACGGCTCACAGAAAGCGGCCCCTCGCCTCGCCTCTCCTCCAAACCCCGGACAGACAGCAGGAGGGCGGTGCTGAGCTGACAGATGCAAGCCCCTCCTCCCCCTCACAGCTCAGCCAGTCACACTGCAGAGTTATCTACGAGCAGGGGTCCCCCCACAGGATGCCGGGAGGAGGTTAGGGTCCAAACCAGCATCATCATCACTGACATCAGTGAGGTTCTTCATTTAAGACTGAACAGAAATAAAAACATCCTGAATGTTTTTCTAGGAAAGCGCCAGTTGAACCATCTCACTCAATTATTATTACACATTTTGTATAAGTTAACATAAACAATACGTTTATAAAATGTGCTCACGCATCATATGAACGAGTCACCGTGTCCATGTGTTTCACTGGAGAAACCGGTTCATAGTGAGCTGTTTACTTTAAAAGGAGCTCTATGTCAGAATTTTTTGTTTTGACATTATGTTTAGTTTATTGTGTTGCAGAGACAGCTTAATAATTTAAGTTAGCCAGTCACCAGTTATTCCAGTGCTGTCCACATCTCCCGTCTCAAGAGAAGAAATGGTGAGTGACTCTAGCATCCAGTCCAGCTTCAGTCCAACATGAGAGGATGGGGAAGTAGTGCTGACCCAGGATTTATCTGTATGGTGTGGTCCCACAGAAAGTGAGGCAAACTTTTCACACGGCTAGATTGCAAACAAAGTCGATGCACAGGCACAAATATTCACATTTATTCGCACGAGATGAAAATGTGTGTGTGTCACAGTGCTTTGCAGCCACCGCTTAGCTCCTCAGAGCCGGTCAGTCTCTCTGGAGGAGAGAGTCAAGTGCAGAGCCAAATCTCCTGGAGGAATAAACACCCATAGTCATGATCTGGAGTCATTAACCAGCAGGAGAAGAGGTCAGAGATTACTTTCAAAACTTTTGGGATTAAAAAGTGTATAGATCCTCTTATCAAGCTGACTGCAGCGATCCACAGTGGTGACCTCCATTGCTGATTTGCTGACTGGAGGGAAAATGTACTTTATGCTATGAACGCACAGAGCAGAGAGGGTAAAGAGAGAACTGGAGTCTCCGGTGAGTAATATGTTCAGTGAGAGGTTCAAACACACATACACGCGCCTTTGATGTGTGATGTTGCTCACTGGCTTAAACTGCATATAGGCAAAGACATTTTCTGCTTCAACGTATCATAATGGAGTCAATGTTGATCTTACAATGTAATGGATACAGAATAATGAAACCATGAGCGTTTATATTGGTTCCCCATTTACTTAGCCATCACCATACCATTTTGTTTGCCAATGGGGAACCGGGAGGTCAACTGGCAGTCTATTTCTATTATAGACTAAATGAATGAATAAGCTCACGTTTACGATCCAGATCGAAGTGCAAGAGGGGAGAAGCTGTCTGTTGCCACTTTAAGGCTAATGTACGGTTTAGTATTCTGGCTGTTTGTGGCAAATAAACACAAACAACAAAGCGATTGAAAGAGCAGCCAAACAAGAATTATCATGACTGTTGCTTTCCACCACTGGAGACAGCTGTTGGAGAATAAAAGGAATAGTTTTCCTAGACTAGCACCTTAGTACACAGCTAACATTGGCTATTTTGCAGTAGCTTATAAAGGTAGCATATTGTATAATGTTATTGACAGTGGTTATGTTTCCTTAATTAGCTGTTTGCTGAAAGAAAGAAAGAAAGAAAGAAAGAAAGAAAGAAAGAAAGACAGACCTATGAGACAGACTGTGTATTTCCTTGTTTCTTGTGACACGGGTGGTCATCTCAACTTTCTGGTGAAATGGTGCCCCCAATTTGTTTTGAGTATGAATTTGACAGGTTGCCAGTTCTTACATATAGCATCTTTAATAAATGTAAGTTATTATGGAAAATAAATACATTATTTTCCTTGTTTTGAATTCTGCAGTTGATGTTATAGCTTGATCCTATATGTTGGAAAACAAGGCATACAGTATATCAGAAACGATGAACTGTTTCCTACTTTGAGACACCTGATAACTCTAATAAATAGTTAACTGTTAACACTAATTAAGACTAAAACTACGCGAAAGTAACCCAAGAATCAACAAATTTCTTTTTTCTCTAAACAATTTTTTATTTCTGAAAGATACAAAAAAAACCATGTTGAACCCTAAAAACAAGTCTTTACTGACACACGGTTAAGAATTAATAATGATGTTTATCTCAGTAATAGACACATCGGCATATGAGAGCAAAAGGCAGAAAAACAAAATAATACCGTGGCACATGTATGAGAACAGAAGGACTTTTAGTCTGCTGCTCAAGGACATGCCGGAGGAAGTTTACAAACATACAACAGATAAATATTAAAGATATTTTTAAATGAAAAAGCCCAAATACAGTATGATGAAAGACTGCAGTAAAAGACTGCATGTAGTGTAACAACACAACATTTTACACATTAAATGACATCACTGAAGCAAATATGGACACATGTTAAGTTACTGCACTGAATAGTTTGATTTGTATTCAGCCAGAAGTTTGGCACAGACATTAAGATTGTGCAGTTCTTGATTATAAATACAAAAACATTAACAACATGACACTTTCTTTCAACTACAACATGATTAAAAAGTCTGGTTGTTTCTCTTTATAACTTAGTGCTATTAGTTTGACTACTTGCATACAGCTTTTCCAGCCTAAACGTCAAACAAATGCCTCAAATTAAGTTTGTAGTTTTGGCTACAAGATAAAGTTTCTAACACGATAAATGACAAATATTTTGCCTGGAAAGCCCGAAAAGAGGGTATTCCTCATTCTCAACATGGACAGTTTACCTCATTCATAACGACACCTGCCTTTCACTGAGGTAATACCTATAATTGTTGCATTATCAGACTGAACCACTGAAGGCACTGAATCAATGATATTAAAACAGTAAACATGACGAGCAAACGAGTTAAAATATATTCAAAATAGTTCAAACCTGATACCGAACTAATGGGAAATGGTTCCATCTGAAGCTTCGACAATTCAGACATCTATTCTTGTAAACATGTTAGTGTGATGGCAGAACATCTTAGTACCGTTGTCACTGGCAGCTCTATCGACCAATATTAAGATCAAAGACTAAATAACAGATATGTAAATGATAATCATCCAGAAAGAGTTTTGACAAGATGTTGAAAACAAAAAAACATCAGTGGTGAGTTCCTGAACAGCTGATGGATGGATGTTTGGAAGGAAGAAGAAGGAGGAGGAGAAGGAAGAGTGATGGCGGTGTGCAGATGAAGACGACGTGATCGTGGATACCTAGATCCCTGTGCTTCCCTTCTGCTCTGACCCTCTTAGTCGTCTGATTTCATCTTCATCTGTGCCTGCATCTGAGCGATCATCTCCTGCATGCGTCTCAGCTACAAAGAGACAAGGAAAATCAGTAATTAACGTCAATAAATTTCAATTTGCTCCTCAGTTAATAGACAATTAAAAAAAGAATATTACATTTAAAGACTAAAATGTTCCCCTTATTATTTCTCAGCATAGTGTTTGCTCAGTAGCTGATCGTAAATCAACTTGATGTTGTGACGTGTTTCATGTTTCAGGCAGCAGAAAAAAGCTGAAGATGACCTGAGCAACCAAGAGATCCAGTGATATTAATTGTTTGAGTCACCAAATAGACATTAATGGTGACAAGGTGATGAGTTTAAATCCAAATTAGAGAATCTTCTGAAACCTTAAAGAAACACAATCTTTAAATTAATCTGACAGTTTGCACTAGGCAGCAAATGTGCAAAAATAACAAACAAACAAAGAAAAATTAAATCTATAGAAAGATTAATCGATGAGGAAACAAGTTATTGACTTGCAGAAACATGTCTAATGTGTCAAACCACAGTGAACAACACAGTGCAAAGAAAACCAAGCACTTCTATTGCACTTCTTTTGTTTGTCACTGTGGTTTGACATTGAAGACTCTGAGTCAATAACTTCAAATCAAAATGAAAAACCATCTCATGGACTACCACCTGAACTAGTTTTAAGGTGTCATACCTGGAGATTTTCTTTACAATTACAAGGCAACCTGGTAGAATACTGTAGATAAACTAAGCAGAGACTCACAGATGTTCATCATCCAGTCAAATGAAGAGTTAATCAATTATGCTTTAGTGCGTAGTAATATAATGTATATTTATATAAGCACAGTGGCATTATAGCAATCGAAGAGGGTGTTTAAAAATGAATGAAGCATAAAATCAATGTCAAAGAATAAATCAATGATGGGTAAATAAATGTGGTACCAACAGGCCCATAAATAAATAAATTGTTGAAAAACTCATCAACAATGATGACGAGGTAAAGCTTACATATTAACCTGTAAGGGGACTGATAAACAATAAACTCTCATGTAGTGTTCTCTGACGTCTATCGCCATCTTGTGGCTGAAATGAGTAATGTTCAGATACGCTTTGCTTATGTGTTTGGGAAATCAGGAATATCTGTATATCTACAACTACATATCTTGTCAGCTGCACCTTTAATTTCTTAATAAATAACTATGCAAATGCCTCCATTGTGGGAATAATAAAAGATAATCTTATCTTTTTCTCTTTCTTAATACTATCCTAAAATGTTGCCTAGAAAGAACCTTAATTTTGCACTAATTTCAAAGAAAATAGACATTGTTTACACAGTACATATAGTAAGTAACACGTAAAGTAGTTTTTTTAGAATTAGTAATGACAACAAGAAGTCACTGATTTCTCATAAAGAAAAAAATCAGATCAACTTAAACTTGTCAGTGTTTATTTCTAAATGGAAACATTATAAACACAGAACGACACATTTTCTGCCATGCACTGACGCTACAAATTAATTTCAATCAATTCATCAGAATTGTAAAAATTGAACTCCTTCTCCATTTACCCTATAATTAGTACACAATTACATAATTCTTTAAATTTACAAATTTTGACTAATATCAACATAATTATAATAACAAAACAGTTGCTTATCAAAGGAAATTATCAAGAACGTAGGGACTTGTAAAATCAAGTGTTACCTTGTCACGTATAAGTCTAAATAAAATAACATCAGTTACTATAATATTTCCTCTCTTCCAACACCTTGACAACACATAAACAAACGGACTAATGTCCTTACAGCTTTGTGTTTTGGGCTCCTCACATTACTGAGGTTATTCCCACCATAAAACTGGGCCAGGACATCCAGGCAGGATGTGATGGCATATCCTGCCTGGGCACATTGTTTACAAACAGATCTAATTGCACCCCACCCACTCACTACGGTGCAGAGCAGCAATACAAACAGGCCAATCAAGAGCAATCAGGAAACAGGTTATAGCCCACTGACGTGCAGGCTACAAGGCCCAAGACGCAAACAGTACATATGGAATACAGTTGGGCTGAAATCAATAAGACTTTATTCTCTTTCTAAAATATGATCACACTAAAGAATTAAAAGGTTTCCTGGTTCGGCCTTGAGGTTTTGCTGCTACATAAATCCAGGTCCATAATGTTGGGGGCATGTTTTAATATCGTTATACAAAATGCACAACAAAGATGACAAAGCAGTTTTTTTATTGTTTTGTTTTGTTTTTTACACATTCCGGGGGACTCTGCAATTACATCCTACATAAAGTACTCAAAGCACATGGTGATCAGATCCTGGTGTTTTAAATTATAGGTTTGGATTTTGTCAAGTGGATCTTAATACAATACTCACATGCTCAAAGTTTTAGAATTAAATATTCAGGTAATACACCCACCCAAGATTCTGTGTGTCACTCACCAAAACAAAAGTCTAAATTCATAATGAAACATAATCATAATTTAGTTAATAAAATATTCTTACCCTGGGAATAATTTCCATGATGGAGATCTACTTTGCCTCTGTTTAGTTCTGTTACTTTTACCAAACCAGTGCAGATGTTTGTTTCATTATCATGCGTTAGCTATGCTGGCAAAGATTTAAGTCTTTGAGAGACAATTTTGGTTGTGTACTGGAGAGAACTGAAACCAGTGAGACTCTGGAGGATTACAAAACGCATAAATTGAAATAGAGTTTACGGAGATTTACTGAGAGAAAAGAAATGTGATATTTAAGTCATTTTTGCTACTGTCCTCGATTTCTTACAGAAGAGATGGAATGAAATGCTTCCACAGTGAATAATGATCAATTGTAACCAATCAATTAACAAACATATGACATGTGAGTTTTAGGTGAATATAAACTTGAAAAAATTTAAACCTATCCTTAAATTAGTTTTTTCAGAGCCTGCACACCTGTATTTACAGCTACCAGCTTGTAATTGGATCAACAGAGACAAATTTTAGCACAAAATGAGATTGTGTATGTGTGCATGTGTGTGTTGTGTGTTCTTACCTCAGCCTCTTTCTGTAGCAGGATCTGGTCCTTATCCACCACATCTTCATCCACAGCCCTGAAGAGAAACAAAACATGTTAATTTGAGAAAAACTTGAGAAAGAGGAGCTGATTTGCTGTTTAAGTAAAATTAATCAGTGTCTCACCTGCCAGCTCTCTTCAGTCTCTCTGAGCGGAAGTTCTCATAGTGCAGATCCTGAGTTACCTCCTGGAGGTCTTGCATGTGGGTCCTGCAACAAACATACATGCAAACCTTTCTTCACACACTGGGAGGCAGTAGAGCTCCACAGAAAACTTCATCTCTAGTGAACTTTTACAACCAGCTCACTAAGGAAGACGTTCTGTCATGTTTTTAAAGACTTTCCTTCAGAAAATCAGATTACTTAAGCAGTTTTATTGCCTGGGAGACTCACACAAGCATGGTGCGTAGTTTGAGGAAGTCATTGTGCTCGGGGTTCTCCACTTCAACAACTCCCCAGGGGTAGAGGCGACCACGAATCTTCTTCCCCTTCACCTCGATCAGCTGGTTGGAGCCAATCACAGCAAAGGGAATGCTTGCCTGGGAGAGGACGATAAAGGTCAGTGGATCCCCAGAGAGAAACAAAGTCAGAGTAGGGATACATGGAGAAAGAAGATATCAGAGAGATAGTGATGAATTAAGGGGTGCAAGGATGAATAGGAAGATAATGGCATCTGTCACTATCAGACGGAAGCGTCTGACATCAGCTGTGTGTCCGTTTCTCACCTTCAGGACTCTGGTCTGCTCCTTGAACTCCTCATCCTCGTCAGAGTCGGCGTCAGGTAGCTGATAGATTTTGATCCCATGCTCCGCGATCTCATCCAGGATCTGACAGGTGGAAAAGAGAGAAACACAGAGTGAGCTGGCAGGGTCGTGACCTCATCACAATCTCCTGACATGTCCCGTTGCACGGGGAAAACTCAAGTCTTGAACCCTGCAGAGGTATCACTGCAGACACAAACAGAGGGTCAGCTTGACTTACTATTATCAATCAGAACCCAAACAATCTGGAACCCAGGGTTACGGTTAGGTTTAGGGATCTAGAAAGTAATGAGAGCTACAATGATCTTTTGATTCATCTATTACTTGTCAGCTATTAGATGGATTGCTTACTTCTCTATGACAATAAACTGAATATCGTTGGGCTGTGGATAAAATTTCTCACCACTTTCTGACATTTTATAAACCAAACAATCGATTAATTGAGAAACTAATCATCAATGAAAATAATAGTTGGTTGCAGCCCTAAAAAAAGTTGGACATTCTCACTGTCACTACTCTTTTCACCTCAAAATATCGTTGAATAAAAATGTCTCCATTTGTAGAACTTTACCTTTTGATTGTATACAAGTAGATGCTCATGATGAAAATAGTATTGCTATTGCAGAAGCTGAACATGTACCAGCTTGGTACAGACTTCCATAATTTATCTAAATATATATATATATAATATGTGTGCTTTTACTGTAAACTGTGAGTCATATGGACAAAATAACAGCTGCTGCCCTGACCCATAAACAGAAAGTGAGAGAGCTCCTTTGACTATTAGGAGGGTAAGAGTAAGTACCTGTTGCAGCAACACTTTAATTAAAGCCCCCCGTGGAGGAAAAGAGGGGTGAGACAGAAAGGGTAGACAGGTGAAAATTAATAACAGTCTCTGTGTGTTTAAGTTATGAAAGAATCAGAAACAAAGATCTCAGCCTCCTTTCTTCACAGGCCGACCGGTGAAGCAACAAGTTAAAACAAAGGAGCTTTCTTCCCTGCTACTTCGGGGACAGATGTCAGTATTTATTATTCTAAACATCAAAGCTGCATTTTTCTTTTGTTTCAACAGGAGCACGATATTTGAATCCACAATGTAGTCTTATATAATGGAGCCAAAAAATGTCAAGCGTTGTTTTCCTGACTTTTTGGGCACTTTCATGTGCTGTAGCGTATAATAGGACAGTGGTCAGTCAGCCAGGAGCCTGGGAAGTGAGCACAGGTTTTCCTACGGAGAGCAGCTCCTGTTTGAGCTGTTGTTATGGCTGTCGCTTGTTTTCTCAGTGAGCTCTGTGCGCAGTGTGTGCGAGATAGTGTGTGTGCGGGGAGAGTCGGGTATTGTTGTGGGGCAGATCTAAAAACAAACAGGCTTCGCAGGACTCACAGGAGAGCGTGACATAAGACCAGAGCCACTTTTTCCTTCATTTACTGACACACACACACACGATTTACAGATCCGTCAAACATGGCGGCTGGATAAACATCAATCTGGTTGGGCCGAGCGTAAAGAATTTTGGGAAACTCTGCACTCAGAGGGAAAATAAACATGCACGACACAATGGCAGGAAAAAATTAAAACAAACAACATATCCAGACATACAAGTAGATAAGATAGACACACAGTAGGATAAAAATGCAATAAAACAAGAAAAATGCAACTGAAATCAACCAGGAAACAGCGACCAACAAAGACAGCGCTACATGTTAAATGAATGCAAACTGCCATTAAATATCTCAAAACAATATCTGGTCATCGCACGAACATGAGTCTGTTGACTGCCATCATCTGTTTCCAGACCTTGCTAAGCCGATAGCTGCAAAATGGTTGTTTACCTGAATTATTCTGCATCGTAACATGTGCTTAGTACTGCCTGACACCTATAATCAAGACCTCTTAGGGATCACCAGATGTCAAAATCACTGCCTGCTCCAAATCCCCGTTGTCTCCTGCTGATTTACTGTACACAATGTAGGCCTTAATCCCAACCGTTACACCAGTCTCTCCTACTGCTCCTCCCCTCCCAGTTGTGTATTTTCGTTGGCACAGAGATGTTGGCAGTGGGAGACATTTTGATTTTATGACCATCCTGTCGGGCTATAATACGACCCCCGCACCCCACCCCTGCCTGTGCTGTTATGGTTGGCCATGTAGGTCCACTCAGTGCTGTCAGGGCAGCGAACAAACAATGCCACACAAGACTCTGCCTCGGTATAAATTAGAAAAGGAAGCCGAAGATTTATCGCCTCATGTTTCTGGCTCACATCGTAGAATATGGAGCATTGTTTGTGGAAATATTCCGTCATGTTGAGCCAGTTATGGTAAGTGCGAGGGTGGAGGCTGGTGCTGACCAGTCAAAAAATCGGTTGGAAATGATACAAACAGCAGGTGAATCATACCAGACTTGGATTTCCAGTGCAAAGTCGGACTGATTCAGTTCTAGGAATAGCAGTATTAAATATTCTGTTTTGGTTCTGTGTAGCCCAAATATAGCATACCCGCAGATCTATACATAGATATAATAACACAGAGTGAAGTCATGGGAGACATGACTAAACAGTTTTTCTGCAATTGCACAGCAGGTACAACCAAAACCCCAAATCATAATGAAACAGGGTGCTAACCCATCATTACAGGGATTAACCGTTTCATCACGTCAACTTCACCAGCGAACAATATTTTCATGATTTGTTCATTCTCATGTAAACCCACAAAAATATGAATGACTCAAACACCTGCCAAGGAATGATAAATAAATCCTGGACAAACAACATCGGAAGAAAACAAATATCCTACAGAAAAAAAAGGTTTAAGAAACAAAAGAGGGGATTGTGGTGAACATTGACTGCTGTCCTGGCATTCAACAGGCAACCACATGTACGAGCACGAGCACACACTCAAAATTATACAGTTTAATTGCTGAGGACAGAGCCAAGTCTCCTCTGGCATGGCAGAGTGTTTGTATCTATTCAGCTAAAACTTAAAATTTAAATAAATTCCCCCTGGGATTATTAAAGTATTTCTAATTCTGATTCTGATTCTGAAAACTCTAAGAGGGAACAATACTTGGAAGTAGAAACATGCACCACAGCATTCTTAGGAAATCAACAATGCACAGAGAGAGAAAAAAAACTCTACAAAACAAAACAATCAAACTGCATCTCGACACTAATCAACCCTGATTGAGAAGAGCAGGGATTGGGAACTCAGAGGGACCAGAGCAGAAGCACATTGACGTAACGTTTATGTAACCTCACTGCTGCCTGCCAGCAGCTTCTGTAGAGCGGCCATGGGAATGAATCGGTGCATCACTGCCATTAGAAGTATTTCGTCTGATCAGCTTTCAGTTGCTGTATAACCTTGTTCCATACTGAGAAAACACCTTGAGAGAGTTCAAACGCTGCAGAGTTTATTAAAGGAAAATCCTGGTTATCGTGAGCCTTAAATCCTTTCTTCTATCCCATATGAGATTCCAGAAGGTCCAACTGTGTATGTACATAACACCACACTAGCAAAATGGAGAAGCATGTTCTTTTCATTATCTTCAGAATCCCGCGTTGATCCACTGACACACTTAAGCTGCACATGGTGTTATGCCCATTTCCTTGTTTCCATTTTTGCCTAATTGCTTAACATTTCCTAAATGCTGCTTGGGAAATAAACTGCAGACACACACAACTCCAGTTACTGTTTAACGAGGTTTTCCAAGTGTGTGTGTAGTATTTTAATTTGCAGGTGCGGCACCTTACGTGATACAAAAACTACCCCAACTAACATTATGAGAATATACTTTAAGAAGTAAAACTTAAATCTCCAAGTAAAAAGACCCAAGGCGATATTTCAAACAACAATCAATATTTATTAATATAAAATATTGCATGTTAGGTGGTAAACTCCAACGACTGTAGTAATTATTACAGCTGCAAAGGTGGAAGGGAAAATAATTTGTAGAAAAAGCTAAATGTCCATATAGGGAGGAGGTCGGGGATTGGCGGTTGGGTTAAACAAGCACCGGACTCTCGTCAAGAAGGCAGCTGTCTGTGCTCTGGGTGACACCAGAAGTCAACCATGAGTTCTTTTAAATTACTTGACCAACATAGCAAAGTTAGGTTACTTATATAAGGTAATGTAAGTTACTTAAGTAATATGGTACGTTTGTAACTGAAGTTACAGCAGTAATGCAGTAATAGTATTTTAAGATAACCGACAATGTTCTCTTGAAAATAGTTTTGTTGCCTAAACCCAGCAAAATGCACGATGAAGGTCCAGAACACCTATCACTGCTACACTTGTTTTGGGAATGGTGATATATGGAATTTTGGGAGATCCTGAAAATCAACTTATTCAGTTGTTTTAGTATGATGATGTGTTGCTTTTGGGCCATCAATCTATTATCAGTGGAGATTTGTCAGATAAGACTCAGTGCCTTTTCACATTGGCTAAACGATTAATTCTGGAGAAAACACTGAATACTTCACATTTCCTTGCAGGAATTTTGTTTTGATATTGATAGCAAAAACTAAGCTTCACATTTGCTGTTCACATCAGGAGAACTGTCCTCCTACAGATCAAACTTAAGTCTGTCCGAGGTCAAAGCAAACCTGAGACAAATGAAGCACCAGCGGGTCTGATAAATTTGGACCGTCCAGCCAAAACAACTAAGTATAATATGAGTTATGGATGAGCAAAAATATGGCCTCTTCCCCCATAAAATAAAGGGCCAATACATTTTTACTGTGATGGGTACCAGCCTCTCCCGTTGTTAATCTAAGTCTAGATTTGTAGAAAGCCTTTGAAGTTGTAAGTGAAGACTGTGTTGTGTCTTCAGATTGAAGAGGGAGGTTGCTATTTCTGCCAGCACAAGAACTCTATTCAGAAAAGCTATGATTTAATCAGTCTCCCACAAGAGACATCGATGTGGGTAACAAATATAAATATTTACACAAACTAAAGAGTACCAGGCTGTGAGTCACTGTAATGACTATTTCCAACAAAGCATATAAC
Organism: Spondyliosoma cantharus; assembly: GCA_900302685.1. Lineage (NCBI taxonomy): Eukaryota > Metazoa > Chordata > Actinopteri > Spariformes > Sparidae > Spondyliosoma > Spondyliosoma cantharus. The sequence goes on along the minus strand of OMLP01036956.1, from coordinate 7,115 downwards.
ATACGTTTATAACAATATTACAAGACAAACAACAGAAGTCTGGCAGGATGAAAAGAAAAAACAGTTGATTTTTTGCTCAATTCCTACTACAATTCTTTAGTTTCCAAACTTAATTTGCTAGCCGAACCTTCATCCACATGGGAAGAAATGCTTCTCTCTTGCCAGGAAACGTCTTTTGGACTAGCCAACTGCCTGCAGGGAGTCTGAGGGGGTGAGGGAGCCCCAACAATACCTGATCTAGGGGGGTCTGAGGGATTTAGACCTCATACCAGCCTCCTACGCAAACACTTTCACATACACATAGCAAAATGTTGCCTCACTTTTTGAACTGGTATAATCCGGCATCAGGAGTAGGAAAAGAGATTGTGGTTTACGTATGTGGAGCTTTGTAGCTCCAGGAGGCCGGTGGATCACCAGAGATGGAGGATGACTTTCAGACCATCAACAGAGCAAATCCCTCTGACTTTTCAAATATTGTCTCCTTCTAAAAGTACTTGTACAGCACCGACTGACACGTATCCGCACTGTGGGACAATACCTTTCTGTTCACAGGATTAAAGACATTGCATGCATGCACAGAAACACATTCCTGATGTATTTGGTCAGAGTCTGAGACCGAGTGGACGGTCCAGACTGGAAAAGACTGGACCAGAACAGCTGGATTTGTTCTGATGAGTGGCACTGATGGAAAGTACACATAAAGCCACCACAACCATGCTAACGTGCAAGCATCATATGTGGTACAGTGATCAACAAACTCACTCACCAAAACTCCTATTGTCTGGTCTAAGTATTAGTATAGTTAAGACCACCCACCTCTCACTCTGATCAAAGAGCATGGGGAGGAACAATCGAGCTATTCATGTAATCCTGTATCTAAGTGAGATTTAGATGAAGGAGACAGTGTGGGTTTTGCATTTCAATTACACATCAGGTTTTGTGACTTGGTGTGGTAATCAAAAGGGTCTCAAAAAGCAACTCATTAGCAGCACAGCAAAGTCCGGAAGCCATCTTCCCAGGTTGGCCCTGGGACAAGAAAACCTGCTGTTTTCACACTGAAGTCGGCTTGTACTTTCTTGACTCGAGAACAGATGATTGTGTGTAATAGAGCAGCTCACTCCATGAGGAAAAAAGCATATTTATTGTTTTTAAATCTGCAGAGACATGGAGCATGCCCTGGCACAAAGAACGCTGGAGGGCAGAAAAATAAATATGTCCGCGTGTTTGAAACACAGGCAGGAAAAGGACCAGGCACAAGCTGACCAGGGGGTCATGCACTCACACACAAACACACACAAACAGGAGCAATGAGGTAGGGATGACGTAATCACTACTCAACCTTTACTCATAAGGTATCAGCCTAGACACGCACAAAGACAGAATATCACTAATGCGATTGAAACTTCATGTCATTAATCAGTTGCCATTACCTGCCTCATAATTTCCTTTTCTGTTTCAGCCAATCAGACTGCTGACGTTCACCCTCCGTGTTAAAGCCGGTTCACTTTCTGTTATTGACATTTAAGAAAACCTGGTGACAATTCTGGCCAGTATGAGCAGTCCGGTACTGATAATGCGTCCCAGTGGGGCCGTAAAGCTGGTTCACACAGCAGGAGTATAGTGGAGTGGCTGGGTGAGACGACAGCCAGTCAGACAATGAGGGGAAAAGTGCAACAGCGCCTCAGTTGGGGGTGAAATATGGCTGCGAAGGGGGGGCAAATGTGAGGGAAGCAGGGTTCTGCATGGGACATAGTGACCAGAGATGGACGGGGAAGGACAAGAGGTTGACTGAGAGAAGAAAGGAAAGGAGACGAGGAAGATGAGGGAGGCGATAAGAGATGTTGGGGATAAAAATTGAGGGAAGAGGAGGGAGGAAATAGGGCTGAACCATTGTCTGCTGTCTGCGAGAACAGAGGGGGACATGGGTTTTCTAGCCATCACTGACCTCTGGCTTATGAGAACTTTAGTCCCCACACAAAAAAAAGAGACTAGGACATAGATTGGGGTTGAGGCCTCTGGCAAAAATGCATCTGGCTGGTTTCTGCTGAACTTTTTACCTAGTGAATCAGAAAGGCTTTCGTACATTTTTACAACAAATTTCATACACTGCACATTACTGCTGACCATTTTCAAATCCGAACTGAGGGATTTTTTTGATGCTCCAATATGCCTTTCCACTGGTTTCAGTGCATTTAATCAAATGATGAAAACTAACTTAACATTTGCTGTTCCCTCCAGCACCTGAATTCACTGAGCTTCAAGAAACGCAATAGGTAACGCAATAGCCCCATTCACACAGAGAAGCCGCATTAAAACCTCTTAAAAATCTTAAAGACGAACCGCTGTATAATTCACACAGAAAGCCGACACGTAACGTAACGTTGCTTTGTGGGACATTTCTCTGTTTTCTGTTGAGTGAAGGACCTGTGCAGTTGTTAGACTGTACGATCGACACGCTCTTGATACGCAAGGCTGGATTTTCCGTTCACACTGGTTCGGTTCTCCAATAATGCACCTCTGATACTACTTCCAGAGGCGAAATTTCACCCCTCGCCGCCTCCAAGAGATTCTCACAGAGGCGGAGGCGGAGAATTGGCGCAGGATCCCCGCATCTAAACGGCAGTGTAAATGGTGCTAGTGAAACACCTAAGAGGATTTTAGTGAAGTAATTTTCAAGGTGCAACTTGCCATTTTTTATTTTTTTTTAATAGTATCTGAAGATTATTTATACGTTTATTATTGGGTCTATAGAAAACCAATAAATAGTGAAAATGGTGTCACAATTTCCTCCAAGATTTCATCTTTACATTTTGCTTATTTTTTCAATTGACAGAAACCCAAAGATATTCGAATTACGATCACATAAGAAAATCCTCATAATTGATTAGTTGTAATGAGGCATTTTTGCTTAAAAAAATTCTTTAGAAGGATAGCAGATTATTTTTCTGAGTATTTTACTTGTGGTGAAAACACACATACAAAGTTCTCTTCTGTTGCCGTTTTGCTTCCATTGGGATTCCAGTCCAAACCAGCTATGTGCCGTACCTCACAAAACAACCAGTAAAGCAGTTTGAGACTAAAGCCCTGCACAGGATATGACTACAAGGTCCCAGACTGAGAGGATCAGTCCCTCAATATACCCTCCTCAGGGCAACTTATGAGCTAGAGTCCAGAGCGACCCCGGTGAAGGAAATTGGCATTAGAGCAAATTAAAAAAACAAGGACACAAAGAGGGAGAGGAAGAAAGTAAGAGGCAGCTGAGTGAGGCAATGCCAGGAGAGGAAGGACTGGGCGAGAGGAGAGCAGAACTAAAGGGATGAAAGCTGAACGATGGGAGGTTTGTTAACCTTGTACGTGAGCCTGAGCTGTGCAGGGCAGCAGGTTGTGTCTTGTCAGTGGAACAGTCTTGACACATTACAGGAAACTTATATTGTTCTGTACAAGCTGTTTCCCCCCAACAATAGGAGAAAGGAATGGACAAGCCTTGAGAGGTGAGGGGGTACCATTTACTGAGAAAAAATAATTGCTCGGAACGGTGAGAAAAGTGCCCTGCAAAAAAACAAACTAATAAACACTGTGGGAGAAAGTCTGGGGGTTATCAATCATCCTCCAGCACTAAGCCTTCTGGCAGGTTCTTGGCTGCTGGCGCTCTGACCTCAAAGGAAGGCCTGGTGCCCCGCTACACTGTACTGGATCGTATGGCAGGACTCCGGCACGTATACCTAAGAGCCACTTCAACTAATCTGATCAAAGCAACAAATACTCGAGCCAGATATGTTTGTTCTCCTGAGCGACACACTTACAAAGACAAATGGGTATTACTGTAATGCTTACTATTTTCAATGATTACATGCACACAAGAAACCAGAGTACTGTGATAAATCATTAAAGGCAGGAAATATGAGAACACTTTTACAATAGGATAAGATGCCACACCATGCTTATTGTAGAAGACACGGAATAACTTAAATGTAATAAGTGAAACTGTCATTAGATACCTCTTTAGTGACTGCTTCTGTAGCTTTAAGCATTCAGTGTTTAACTTATAAAGTTAAATATGTTCAGATATGAGAAGTTATTCATCCTGCTGCCTGCATTGCCTTCTGCCCTGGTATTTGTTCATAAACATTTTAAAAGGTAAAAAGTATTTCAGAGATCCAATTATGGATAAACCTGGTGAAATATTCTGGTTTCTCCAGCAGGAATTTAGCTGCATTAAAAATGTGTCTCTTAATTACCTCGCCCGGAAAACCGAAACAAGTTTTCAAAATACAGGAATAATCAATGTAAGAACAAGATAACAAGGTAATTTTTTGGTTTACTAATTAATTACTTGAAAATAAATGTTAAGTATAGTCAGGGTTACTGTGTAGATTTTAAATACAAGCACCACTGCAGCATGCTTATTTTTAGGCCAACTGAAATGAAGATCAAAAGTGTGTATGACCAAAATGAGACCAAACAGGAAATAAGATGCTCTCCACAGGGACATCCGATGCCATGTCTAAATGTACGGCAGATAGCTCAATTAAGCCTTTTCCTGATGATAATGGCTCGTCCAGGAACTCATTATCATGAGATTCACTCAAACTAAATTTAAACTTTTTTTGTGGATTACTAGCACCAAAGGTTTTGTGTATAATTGTAGTTAAGAAATAAACATATTTTCTTCATTGCTATAATAAGCAAACGCATGGATTTGGGTAGTGTTTGTGTGTGTGTGTGTGTTTTTCCGTGCGTAGATTTTGTCCATTTTGCTAATTGCTTAAGTGTATGTTGAGGGAACACTAAGCGAAGCATGCAAGCAAACTCAACTGGATAGTTAGTTTTGTAGACTGTTCAGAAACAAGGAGGTCAGATCAGAGCGATACAGTGTTACAGTATTTCAGCTGCAACACTTGTGATAATTTCCCAGTTCGTTTATATTGGCAACATCTTAACAGTAGGCCTATATGGTGTGTAACATTGAATTGAATGAAAACTGTTCATGAAAACTAACAAGATTTACATCAACTGTAATCATGAAATCAGAATGCCAACAAGCTTGGGGGTTTTCTGTGGTTTGGGGCGGGGGTCAGTGGTGGCAGGAAACATGGTTTTGTTCATCTTAAGTGCCAGAGGAACACTCAGAAGGCTTGAGGAAGGCCACAACACAAAACAACTCAAGCACAATTCAACCGGTAGGTCCCTTAAGGACAAGGAGCGTACGAAGTTCACCTTTAATGCCAATGGAGCAACTGGCATTCAAGAGCAAAAATAACAAAATAAGTGCATTTAGTTTGTTCTTGTCTCGTCTTGTCTTAATATTGCAAATTTGAAATGTTGTTGTTGTTAAATCGTTGTGTGTGTCATGAAACTGTGACTGAGTCTTCCTAAGGTGCTGCATCAGCAGTTTCAAGCAATCCAGACTGTGGGAGCATTGAACAAAGGAGAGAGAACAGAGCTGGACGCCGGTCAGCCTGACACCCTGCCAGACCACCGGCTCCGAGACCTGAATGAGAGGCAGGTGGGAGGTCTGGGCAAGCATGGGCAGGTGGGGAGACAGACCGACTTCCAATTAAAACAGAGTGAAGTGGGCTGGGCTGTAAAAGTAATTTGCAACAACAGCCCATACACTGCACACAATTCTTCTGAACGAGGACTGCAGCTAATGATTATTTGCTATTATTAGTTAGACTGAAGATGACTTTCTTGATCAAATAGAAAAAATGCCAAACAAAAGTTCCCAGAGAAAATGGCCATGTCTTAAAATGTCACAATCTTATCTAGTAGATTGCAAGTTACAGTGCAAACCCCTCAGCTATTACATTTATCTATCATAAAAATGTAAGGACATAAAACAGAGAGAAACAGCAAATGTTAATAATAATTGCTACTTGAATTTATATTTTTCAGCTGCTTGATTCTTCTGAATACAGCTATAAAGCATAAACTCTACAGTGAATTAAGAGAAGAGAAGAGAAGAGAAGAGAAGAGAAGAGAAGAGAAGAGTATGAGAGGAGAAGAGAAGAGAAGAGTATGAGATGCAGGAAAGTACACGATGATAATTATATCGGGTTTTGTTCGGATGTATTTGCTTTTCAAGAACCTGAAAAATCATCTTTGCACACCTGAGAGCGCGGCAAGTGCATTAGCAGCTTTTTATGACCCATATTGACATTTTGTGTGAGCGTTGAACTTTTTTTTTAGAACAATGTTGCTATAGAGACCCCCTTTTTGTTAATAGGCCTGTAAAAAATTGTGTAGCATACCTTTAAATATCTAATATTGAAACATAACATATGATGCATTGTTAAATATTACACCAGTGGTTCGTGTCTGTGAACAGCTCCATCCAAGAGATGTTTCCCATCTAAACTTCTCACGTGGTTTTATTTTTGAATAAATGTTTGAGGCTGAAACAGCTACAATTCTACAGTAGTTAACAACAAATTACAGATTATAGAGAAAGTCCAAGCAAAAAAAGAAACATTTGGGAAACAGAACCGTGTTTTCTGTTATTAATTGTCTCCCTCCAGCTTTACCTTGTGACGCCTGAGAGCCTGTCAAATACTTTAAAAATACTATGTACTTTTTTCTTCGTTTTTACAAATGCATGCAGTCCAAAGTCCTGATCACATTGCCCTAGTGAGCTTTACAATCTGTACAGTTAACAACATCCTCTGTCCTCAGACCCAGAAAAAAACCTGGGAAACCTGAGAAGAGCCACAGAGGAGGCCGCGCAAGATAATCAGCACACATCGCTGCATTAGTACCTTCTGATCATTTAAGTATATTTAGCTATTAACACTTCTGCACTTTCACTCATTTGAATGCACGACTTTCACATTGTTGAGACCTGGCGGTGCTTTTTGCTTTGGACGGGATCTGCAGATGAGTATTTTAAACAGGGAGAATCATCCAAGAATAAAACCATGGCCACGGACATGTTGGAAACATGTCGAAGAGTATAAAAAGGAACATATGTAGGCTGTAAAATAAATGTGAAATGTGAAAGAATAAAGTCCCACTCTTGGGTATGCCAGTGTCCAACTCCCACATGATGATGGATTCGTATCATTTACATCAGGAATTATTCAAAGTTATTACAAAAGTCACAACTGAAGGGAAAAAAA
>OMLP01036951.1:0-17954 GCA_900302685.1 Spondyliosoma cantharus | reverse complement strand
TCTCAGTTTATCATGTCTTAGGTCTTGTGTATCATGTCATGTCTGTTCTGTGTTTTGTATCTTTAGTTTTGATTTCCATGCCCTCTTGTGTCTTGTCAGTGTCTCTGTGTTTGTCTCCCTCTGTCTGCCAGTGTTCTCCTCTGTGCTTTTCCCTCCTCGTTACCTCACCTGTTCCTTGTCTTGTCATTAGTGTCTGTGTATTTAGTCTGTGTCCTCCCAGCACTCCTTGTCCGGTCATTGTCTCTGTCAGCTTCGTTTCATGTCCTGTCAGAAGTTCTCTCCGTGCCTCGTCTCCTGTCGGTATGTTCGGTTCTTGCATTATTCCTGTAAGACCCGCCGTGACACTGTCTGTGAATACATAAATAAGCCAGTGAATAAAACAATGAATAATCAAAGCGATGATGGTCCAGAGAGCATCACAAAATGTCTGTTCTTTGTTCTCAAGCCACTTTTTACGACATCAAAAAAGATTTTAGTACAATGATAAAAGCCACAATATCTTTTTTTTGATATTCAGACCGCACTTACCATCAGGGAAGCACAGAACATGCAGCTTCCATCATGTTGGCACTTTTGTTGTCCTGATGCAGGTGTGATTTCATTTCTTTCCATCTGTAAGTCTGTAAGAGTGACTGAAAAATGGAAGCCGTCTCCTTGTGGCAAAATACATCGACAAAGTAGTATAGTATAGTATAGTAGTAGTTGAGGTGTTCAGACTTTGATAGAACAATGCAGTCAGGGTCTTCGCTTTTAATATCTCTCCAGATCGAGTAACGTATGATACATGAACACAAAGTCAATACATGACGCATGGGCATGGAAAAAAGGTTTAGAAATAAAAGCTTCATATGTGTTCTTATAGCTTTCTTTCTGTTTAGAGACAATGACATAAAATGTGTCTGGCGACAACCAGAGCTCATGCAGTTGTAGCACTGATGAGGATGAGTGGGTGTGTTGTTACTATGTGCTTTTTGTATTGGTGTCAACCTCATATTATAACCCAAAAGCAGCTTTGAGGTTGGAAAAAATCATCTTATTCCACACAGTCTGAAGGTATCAGTTAGTCTATAATGTATTTGCTTGATACAGAGCATCAGTGAGTGAATATTTAAAGTACAACGACTTTATATACGTTACATCTGCCCAAATCTCTGCTCGAGTTTATAATCAAGGTCTGTAAAGTGAGATTACGTGTGATTCAGAACAAAACAAAAAAAAATATCTCCCAATCCACATGTTCAACAAGGTATACCCATGAACAACCGAGAAAAAACGATGAGACAATATGACAAAATATATTCCATTCCTTTCTTTCTGAGAGCTGAATAAGAAGGGTTGATCCAGAATGTGATTAGCTTAGCCTAGCATAACGACCCTGTTGTATCTCGATTGTTCACTCCGGAATAAAATTGTAGTAAAAGACTTTCTGGGGTCTTGTCGTCACCATGAAGTTGCCAGATGTGACAAAATTGTGCTCATGCAGAGGCCTACAACGTACAGGGCTCAAACCCATTTCAAAGTTTTATTTCTACCCCGGAGACTAGAGTTACAAGGGGTAGTGGTTAAAATATGCCCCTATGAACTGGGTAAAACCTTCGGTCGTTGCAGAATCTGTTTATATTTAAAATGATCGGACATTTCTAATATGCCGCCTTCAGCTGAGTTTATTTTTGTTGGGTTACTTGTATTATTGCAACGCCATTATCCATAGTAGAGATAGAAAAGCACGGACTATCACGATTCATTCACAACTTCATACACTCAGCCAAAAATACAAAAGAATACTGTCATCTCCTGGCCACTAGCTGTGCTTTATAGGCTAACAATAGGCATAACAATTAGCAACCCCTGTCACTGCCCTGCAAGTCTGCACTGGTGTAACAGGGGCACCAACTTCACTGAAGGACCTTGGGTGTTGTATACCATCAAATGGCGAGAATGCAACATTGAAATACTCCAAAATGCACAAAACTAGTCATAACTACTTATGTAGCCCGAACACTTCGCCCTACCCCAACAAGTATTTGACACTTACCCTAAGTGTTAGGGGTTAGGATTGTGCCCACTGACCTTTTCTGACAAACTGTGCTATAGCTTAAAAGCATCACGGACATGATGGATGGATAAACTGTTAGTTTGTCAGGAAATCGTTCAACACTCAACTCCACCTTAAACCACAAACCGTCAATTTGACCTTTTCTGTTGATAAATCAAACAAAATGAAACTGGCTTTAGCAGAAACTTTGGAAAGAGCCGAGCTAGTTGTTTCCCCTTTTCCAGACTTTATACCGAGATAGGCTAAGCTAACATGAAAGTCATATTTCTCCTCTTGTCTCACTCTGAACAAGAAAGCAAGTAAGCGTAATTCCCCTGAAAATGTCGAACCATTCTTTCAACTTTGGAGCATTTCAAGTAATTAGCGGTGCTCAATTCTTACAGCTAAAGCACAGATCAGAGTTAAACTGCAAATGTGATTAATCTGCCTCAGAGTGCACGGCGCCTGCTAGAGTTATTGTTATCACGTCTGTGACTAATTACAGCATGAGGACTATGTGGATATCAGGCTCTCTATTCATCTGTTGGTTACCATTCATTAAGTCTCCCATTGTAACCCAAGTAATTATGACACCACGGGGATGCAAAAGTAAGAAGGTGTTAAGTGTGCTAATGATGTTTCACACTTTTTTTAAAATTTTTGCAGCATGCAATACTTTGTTTAGACTGGTGGATAAGGCCCATCCGCTGATAACAGCCTCTTATTAACACCCATCCGGAGATGGCACAACTTACTTTCACGCATGTGAGGCAGAGAAACAAAGCATTTCCGATGTAGTGGGCTTTTTTTTTTCCTTCTTCGTGTTGCTACCTGTAGTCGGACTGCCATTTGTTAAGTGGGGGAAAAAAGCAATCATGTTTAGTGTTTGCTCTTTCTCCCCATTGGCTGCTGTGAGTGTGGTTGCCAAGGTGTTCCTCAAGTGCTAGGTGAGTATTTCAGGCACAAAGGGACTGAGTGATTTTAGAGACAACACAAGCTCTGACTAAAAACGTTGCAATATTGTGGCATGACAACGACATATCTTATTAGTCAGGTATGGCTATGTAGGGCACTTTGTAACCCTGATCTTAAAAACTGCTCAAAAACATTCCTTTAAGCAGACGTTCTTAAAAAACACTTTTACTCTTACTATGGGTCTCTAGACTTGTCACTTTTATCAAAGAGTGTAGACCATAATGCTTGTGTAGAATATAATATATGTGAATCTTTTGGTCCTGTTTGTTTGTTTGTTTGTTTTAATTCTTTAAAATGTTAAATATTATGGTGAAACTGTTATCCCACATGCATCACATTGCAGCCACATGGAGGGTGTGACATCACACCATCGCAGCTGTACTAAAGTGAGACTCTCACCCAGCTCCTGTCAACAGCCCTTTTTATACTATTATTAACTCTGATTTCAAAACACTTTTCTTTTTATCAGGAATAATTATATATAAAAATGAATTTTCCGCGACTGAAATTGTATTTTTTTTAATACAGACAAATGTTTCCTTATATACAACACAAACAATGACCAATGGTGTCCTTTTTGTCTCCATCCGACTGCTACTTTTTCCTCAACATCTTTTCTTCCTTCTGTTTTTCTTTTGTGAAATATCTCAACAGCTATTGGTTGGATTGATGTGAAATACAATCCAGCAATCCAACCAGCACTCGAGGTGCCAAGAGTTTGAATCCTGATGATTTTGGAAATCTCTGACTATTCATCTAGTGACATACATGGTATCTTTTCTGTTTTTCTTTTGGTTCAATGTTCATTTTTATGTTATGACAACACTGTGCTGAGGGTTTAGGCACAAGAAGCACTTCAATAGGGTTAGGAAAATAACCAAGTAGTTTTGATGCCTAAAACTAACCATGTCAATTTGGCGCCTAAACCTAACAAATTAGTTTTTGTGCCTAAACCTAACCAAGTAGTTTTTGGCGGCTTAACCTAATAAGTCATTTGCACATCAGAATCAGAATCAGAATCAGAAATCCTTTAATGTCCCGCACACGGGGAAATTTGTTTGTCGCAGCAGCGTCAGAATGCTACACATAGACAATATAATTAGAAAGGAAAGAAAATGGAATCGATGTATATACATATTTACATGATATAGTGCAAATGAACAGCATTTTTTTAAATACAGATTTTAAATATAGATAATAAATATGGGTGTTGAGATGAGTTTGTACAAATTTATTGCACATAAACCTAACTAAGTCATTTTGGCACCTTAAGCCTACCAAGTAGTTTTGGCACCTATAGCTAACCAAACCATATCTTTGCCATTCACATACATTGTAGAAATTCTTGTTTGGCTAAAAGGCTACATGGCTGATGTTTACATTTTGTCAAATATGGAAGTGCATGATGTTGTGAAAACACCAGAAAACCCGTTGGAAGAATGTCAGGGTGTGTGCAACACATTTGAAACACAAGACTATACAGTTTGCATTCTGTTTCTGATTAACAGTCAACATCAGTAGATATTTTAACAATGACCCCGTTCTTCTCATAGAAAGTACTTTCCCTCTGCAAGTAAGATTTACAGTGGTTTCGAAAGGGCACTGGCAAATTATGTTGTGCTGACAGTAGGGGTGTCAGATCAGAGCACACTAATGGGTTTTTAGTAACAAGGGACCTTTTATGTCCTCCCTTTTACTTCTCATTATGCCTCTTCTTCCTCTGTGCAGAGGAGATCTCACCTCATCATTACTGAAATCATTAGAACACAACAAACAAGCCACAAAAATAGAATCTACATGTTGGAATGTGAATGTATTGTCGCACAAAACGTCCTGTCTTATGTAATGCTGCATTATAAACAATGGCTATTTGTGCAAGTGTCATTATCCCATGTGAGTCAGCTTCACAGTGTGCAGAGGCTGATCACTGATTACCACAACATTAGGGTTTCCCCGAAATACTACTCCTACATGTGTTACTGAAATCCTGAACAGTTAACCGGCAGTAAAGCACAGCATGTTACCCTCAAAACAGCTTCTTACGGCTCCATCCGAAACCTTGCAAGGCCAAATTCTAACCCAGTCCTCGATAAATTTTACCCATTTTCACATCTAGTACAGCGCATTGATTTGAACGTTTTTTTTGGCATGTTTTCTAGCATTTACAGACATCGGGCGTATAAAGAGCTTGAGGAAAAAAACATCTTGCTCTGTTTGCGACAGTGAGAGCTAAGCACAGCGTCTGTGGGTAATTACATTTGGAGAGGCTGCTATCACATGTGTCCCTGTGTGACCTGACATCAATCGCTGCACCACAGAGAGTGTAAAGTTCACCTTTTAAAACCTAATTAACCACCATTACCATCTCATCACTCCAAATTATGGAGGGATCTTTCCATGAAAATGCCAGTTTCACCGCTTGCACCTGAGTATGTGCCTGTCTCACTCAGTAATGGCTTAATTGATTTCTTCACCCTGCAGAGAGCTATTTAGGATACCTACTGGCAATACTAGAGTCGTAGGTTAGAGTAAAAATCATTTTTAAGAACCTGTCTCCAGAAAAAAAACAACTTTTTTTGTCTTCACTGAAGCAAACTGCAAGGCTTTTCCATGAATAGATACCGGAAAGCATGTCCTGCCATCAGGGGCACGTGCTGCCTCACCAAAAAAAATATACTTATTTTAAAAGAGCAGTGTGTTCAAACTGATTTTTACCCCAAACATTTTTTGGCAGTGTCCAATGAATGGCAATGAAAATCATGCATATGTTGCAACTTTATGTTTCTTTGGGTTCAATTTTAAATTTTATGTTGCCACAACGCTTCGGTTATGACCTAAAAAACACACTTGGTTAGGGTTATGAGAAGCTCATGCTATGGCTTAAAACACCTGTTTTAGTCTCAACAGATTCAGCAGGAGATATCCAGACTTCTTGTCAAAAATATTTTTAAAAAATTGCCGCCACAAACACGGCTTTAAATTGTCTAAAGTCGCCTTGAAAATAACCTGTCATGTCAGGCTTGCAAATGTCAGAACACAGTCTTGAACTTTGGTCACTGGGTTGCCAGCCTTCTTGCCTCACACTCCAACACCGTCCCCTTCACCTACCAATATGAAATTCAGGAAATAAACATGTAACGTGAACTTGATATGACAGGTATTGAGGAAGTGTCAATATGGTACGTAGTCTATGACACCTCCAGTGTGAATGTATCAGTGATTCGCAGAAAAGCTGACTGCCAGCATGTTGTCCTGGCGACTGGGCTGGGATCTTACATGAACATGAGTCTAAGGTATTTCCTGCTGCAAGAAGATGCTGATCAACACAAGGTCGTCTTGAAGGGAGCAGAGAAAACTAGTGTGTGAACCTGTAACCTGCAATTAAAATGTTAAGCAAGACTGAGCAGGCATTTCTTTTTGGTTGTTTTGCCTTGATAAGGTGGCACAAAACATTTAATCAACCGACAGTTTTGGCCTGTGAGGGCTATAAAATGAAGAGCTTGGAACCAGTGCATTAATATGAAATGGTTAAAGCCTAACTTCTCACTCTTTGGTCTATGAAGTCTGTTAATTCCTTAATTTGCTCAATAACAGTCTCTTTGCTTAATGGAAGTCAGGAAGACATGTCAGATAAATCATCCATCCATCTGTGTTGACTCACATAGATAAGACAGATCATCACCCTTCTCTCATACCAATGCACAATTAAGCATCTCTAGGCGACCCAAGTATTTTCTGTCTGGACTGTGGGAGGAAGATCGAGGAAACAAGCAGGCCAGAGGTTACAGAGAGATCTGAGGACTTGACCTTTGTAAACATTCTAGTTGTTAAAGGATGCATTCTCACCAATGTTTGCAGTGGTTAATCTTATTCTAAAACCTTCCTCTACCCCACAGGAAATGCCACGGTGTTGTGGTGCACCTGCTGCACAAATGTCTTTAAATCTGTGACCAACCGCTTCATCAAGAACCTGGCTTGCTCGGGGATCTGCGCCAGCCTGGTCTGCATTCCCTTCGATGTTGCACTGGGAGCCAGCCCTCGCTGCTGCTGGTGGCTGCACACTCTGCTGCTCTGCAAGGCCATCAAGTTCCTCCACAAACTCTTCTGCTCCGTCACCGTGCTCAGTTTTAGTGCTATCGCACTCGACAGGTCAGTTCAGAGAACTTGATTGATGTTAAATCCTTACCAATTTAGGCACACTGTTAAAGAAGAAGGTGATAATACACTTTTTAGCCAAAGATTTTGGCTCACACTTGAAATTTAGGTTTACACTTGAAATTACAAAAAAGAGCACTCTGTCCCTGAGGACTTAAGTGATTGTTTTGCGCTCTTCTCAGCTCTGCAGTAATAACCACTGACTTTGAAATATGTGTTTGAAAGAGGCCGGTGGGTACCTCCCACTCACTTTACAGGATTTGAAAGTACCTCTTGAAAGAGGTGGATGGTGGAAATCGATCCTCTGATCAGTTCATCAATACGCTGCTTAGCTGAGTCAGAAGGAGTAATTCTCCTCCTGAAAATTGTGATATGGACGTGCGAACAACCACGCTGCGAAAGTGGTGCAAGCGAACTCTGGAAGATTGTTTTTTTGCAGAAGTCTTTTTCAATCTACATCTACACCCTGTGGCGTGGACGAGAAAGGTTGGGGGTCTGCGATCGATGGAGCATGTGTACACCACACTGGGCAGCCTCCCTGCAGTGTTAAAAGCCGCAGCTAAAAGCAGCCTGAGATGAATGCTGCTGTCCTTATATGGTTGCAACTGATCTTGCTTTTTAAAAGTAATGCTGAGCATGCCCTGACTTATCTGGAATGAAAACCTCAACTAAACAGCTTTCATTTTAGATGAAGTTTTCTCAATAAATGTGTAATTTGTTTTGTTTTAATACTAATCATTTTATGTGAAAGAGTAATTCTACCAGTTCTGTTGGAACCCCTTACCTGAGCTGTAACCAGGAATGCCGGAAGTCAGTCACAGTTGGGGGTGCTGAGGGGTCAGTCTATACAATGATGTCGTCGTAAATGGTGCGCGACATTCATGTGTTTGTATTAATTAGAATGTCCAGAATGACATGTATCTAATTGTTATTACCAATAATTTACAAGATTTGATTTTTGATATCATATTATAAAACAGCCATGACAGATGACAGACATTGCTACACTCATTCCTCTAAATTTGAGCATAACCATACCAAACACATATATCAAATTAAATCAAAGGTGTCATCTATTCTGATGATGATTGCGGTCAGATCCTGTATTTGTGCAGCCTCGTCGCAGCCTTTCTTTCACTGCAACAAAGATAATATATTGCCTCCATAGCAACTAATACAGTCAGAATGCTATCAAAGCGATGAATTATTTATTTTCAAAGAGGGTAATTCACGCTGTGGATACAGAGGCAGGCTGAGACTGCAGCAGTTATGGGCTCACACACACACACACACACACACACACACACACACACACACACACAAAGAGTTGAATGTGGCGATGAAGAGACAATCCAGGGAAATAAGCAAGTCCTTCAAGCGATTTGTTTTTCTTATTATTAAGGGACGGCAATGGGATGAAAAATAATCTGCATACTACAGATTTGACGGGATCTAGTTATGTGTTTGTGGGTTTGCATGAAAAAATCACCTATACAATTTCAACTTGCATAAGGTAGTCGAGATGAAAGGAGAGAAAATCTGGCCCAGTTCAGTTAAACCAAAACCACTCAAAAAAACATTTTTTGTAGTGAGTGCATGAATGGGTTGGATTGTATTGTCCAGAACAACCTCTTGAAGCTCTACCTCACTGAGAGGGTCATAGTTTCAGTTTTACTTAACTCACTTGATTAACTACTAAAAACAGTAATAACAAGTAATGTATTTTCATAGCGAGATACTGAAGCTTTTGTTACAGCTGGGGGTGTTTTAGGTGCATTCAGAGATATTTAATCATAAGCTGTGTGAGCACTACTGTATTCAGTCAGCCAAAAAGTAGTCAACAGACACAATAGTCAACACAGGTGTTGCTGATACCATAAATACCTTCCCACCCCCTATGAGATCAGGCGAAGTTTCCCAGTCCACAAATAATTTCTGGAGCTTTGCAGCAAAACAGTAGCATTCTCCTAAACAACTGAAGTAGATGGGGACTGTTTTGAAATGTGAAAAATAGCTGAAAAAGAAAACATGAAATGTTTCAATTTTCAGTTTTAATCCAAGTCTTCAGAAACCTGGAGATCCCAAATGGATTTCGAAAAGACTTTATTTACACCCTTGACACACAGTTGAGTTTATGCATGTACTTCAGACAGGAAAAAAAAAAAAAAGACAGTGAAGGTTTTGGCTTAAAAAAACAATCTAAATAATGTCTTTCATAATCAATTTGGGATCTGGGTGCTTCGGGAGACTTATGCATTATGCTGGCTGAGCTATATGGAGCCATTTTAATTTTTGTTTGCATGTTTTCTTGTGTGTTTTACATCAAACTTCAGTTGTTTAGCAGACTAGGAAAACTTAACCTGACTTCCCATCGGCATGAGTGTGATTAATACTACTCCGTTGGTCCATATCCTAAAGCTTTGCAGAAATATGGACAAAATGAATGCAGAGTATGAAGAGAAGTCTCCTTTGTATCCGTATCCCAAAGACGTCATTCATTTTATTTACACCTAGGTTTCTCCTGCTGTGAAACGTGTACATTTTCTTCTGCTAGAAAAGGCCAAAATGTATGTCTTTAAGCTGAAATGATGTGTGTTTTTTGTGTCTAGATACTATTCTGTGCTGTACCCGTTAGAGAGGAAGATCTCTGATGCAAGATCCCGAGATCTGGTCATCTATATCTGGGTCCACGCTGCTGTGGCAAGCCTCCCTGTGTTTGCTGTGACCAATGTGACGGACGTGTACGTCACCTCGTCCTGCTCCGATGACCATGCCCGCTCCCTGGGCCACATGGTGTACGTATTGATCTACAACGTCACCACAATGATCCTCCCGCTCGCTCTGGTCTTCCTCTTCATGCTGCTGATCCGCAGAGCACTCAGTGCCAGTCAGAAGAAGAAGGTGATAATCGCGGCGCTGCGGACTCCCCAGAACAGCATCTCCATCCCATATGTGTCCCAGAGAGAGGCTGAGCTACACGCCACTCTGCTGGCTGTGGTACTGGCTTTCTCAGCTTGCAGCGCCCCCTATGGAGCCTTGGTGGTGTATCGCACCATTTTGGCAGACACTAAAGAGCTCCCCATCTCACTGTATCTGACGGCCCTCTGGCTACCAAAGGTGTCCCTGCTCACCAATCCACTTTTGTTCCTTACTGTTAACCGCTCAGCTCGTCACAGCTGGCTGGACCTGCTGGCAAGGATTCACAGACGTTACAGCCGCCGTAACGTGGTCAGCACAGGAGGTCTGGCCTCTTTAGGAGCGGAGGGTGTGATCGGGGAGCCGGTCGGACTGGAGACGGCCGGACGCTCTGGGAGCCAGCTTCTGGAGATGTTTAACATCGGCCAGCAGCAGATCTTCAGGCCCTCTGAGGAAGAAGAGGAAGAGGAGGATGTAGAGAATGAGATCCCTTCCCAAGGACCAGGATGCTGCTCTGGATCTAAAGAGGACCATAAGGGTGGGTCGAGAATGGGGAGCCTCAGAGGGGAGGTGATCACCAAAAAGGACCCTCTACAGGGGACAGGTGGAGGGCTGGTCATTACCAAGGAAGGCCCTCCTTCTGTCATAGCACCTCGGGCCTCTCCGGTCCACACATGTGCTTATGCCTCCTCATCTCAGGTGGCACCTGCTACACCCACAGAAGCTGAGGACTCCACACAGTTTGGTTTTGGACCCTTCGAACTGCCACCTCAGTGGTTACCAGAGACCAGGAACAGCAAGAAGAGGCTGCTGCCTCCACTGGGTAACACACCGGAGGAGCTGATCCAGACCAAACTGCCTCGGCCAAGGCCTGAACGGAGAATCAGCCGGAACAACAAGGTGAGCACCATCCCCACCGTGGACCCATGAACTGTTCCTGCTGGCCAATGATCTGCAACACTGGACACGGCTCTTTGACAGGGTAGGTCTCTTGGGTTGACCAGGACTTTGCAGGACTATTGACGTGTTGTTTCATTTAAACCTTTTCACTGTCTTTTCAAATTTTATCAGATGTAGTAGTAGCTCCAGTATCCAGGTGTTCCACTTTACTGCACAAAAGCCAGATGCCTGAGGCACTGCAGCTTTCTTACTGGACAACAATCAATTTGATATCAGATATTTTCAATGCTGTGAGAAATATGCCTGCTCAGTCCAACTGCACTGCGACTTGGACGGATCCAATTCCATAATTAAGGACTCATGATTTAGAGAGCAGATCCCTTATTGATGAGCTGGCATCGGGAGTTAAATGAAAACAGTGTACAAATCCAATTATCCTGAGAGATGCACTGATATTGAATAATATATTTCCATAGCCAATAATCAAACGAGGATATTAAACTTCCTCACAAAGCATTTTGTAAAATGGTTATGCTGTGATTGCACTCTGTATATGAACACATCTCAGTGTTGGTCCTCTCTCTTAACCCTTTGTGGGCCTGTTTTTGTAACCATGTTTGACAAGTTGTACTTCAAAAGTTGGGATTAACTCGCCATTTGCTGGCCCTTTTTCCTCAAGTCTTTTCACTTTTCTTCTAATGTGGTAGATGTTGTCATTTGTACTTTAACTGTAAGTGAATTTGATAAGAAGAAAATGCAGATGTACAGTATGCAAATACATGTTTAACTGTGTGTTCAAAAAATGGAGGAATATTCACTGGTATGTTTGGATAGAAGCAAGAAAGAAAGGCAATCATCCAGGTCAGGGATCTGCTAGTCCTAGTGGATCAATTTTATTGATTTCTCCCAGGTTTCCTGAATAACAATCGCTCATTTGAATGACTGTAAAATAAATAAGAGCAAAAAACACTCCAACAGAAGCTCTGTGAAACTGTTTTCAATTTTACATTTCTCTGACACTGACAGTGTTGGCTCTGTTGTCTTTGTGATACATAATTAAATAGCAGCAGCATCAACCTGCAGCTGTGGCTGAGGTAAACAGAGCCAGGCTGCACTTCAAATATTTGTCAAGCCGTAACTCCCTTCGGGGGCTACCACCAATCCCCTGCTATGTCCACAACCTGAATCTATGCTGCATCCTACACTTGCTGTTATCGGGTAAAATTGTGCAGTCACGCCCGATTGGAAACAGTATCCACTGCTATGACGTAAAAGCAGGAAAGAGATGAGTAATGTGTTTATTCTTAAAAGTCTGCTTTGGTAATTACAGTGTTGGCACAGTCATCAGAGAATACAGTAGCTGCTATGCTAGATGTGCAGCACTGAATGAGTACTATCCAAGAATGCTGCTGGACGCAGGAAGATCATGAATTTCTCTGGCGTTAGTGTTAAACAGTATTTCAACCTTGGCTCAGATTTTCCACCTGATTTGATTCAAGGCTTATTCAAACAAAAGTCTTTTACTCCTTGAGCCATTAAGATCTTAACAACAGGGCTATAGTGCAGTCAGAGTTGATACAGAGAGGCAATTCTTTTAAAAACCTTTGTGCATCGATTGTTTTTTACAAAAAGATGGGTCAAGGAAAAAGACACACATTTAGTAATAGTTGAGAAGTGTTAAAGTTCACATTTAAAACATTAGTTAAGCCTTAGCTTTAGCTCAGAGTGATTTTTTTCCCACTGCTTACTGCTGATAGGTAATCACTTTGCTGTAGCTATCTTTTGCTGTAGCGACAAGCTGCTCAGTTAGTTGTAACCCTTGTAACCCTAACCCTATTAGCTGATGAGAGTCTGCCACACAACTGTGGTAACGATAGGAGTCATTGAGCAACAGGGCCCAGTCAATGGGCTTCCCAGGCCAGTGTGAGGACTGTGGATGGAGGTGATTTACAGTGGCTCTTACTAGGGCAGGGATGGGAGAGGAAACGGCTCATTGGGATGGAATATTTTGACATCTTACACGATGAATGGAGGATTTATTTCCACCACACAAACGATGATTGTGGAAAGACAAACCAAGACTGTTTTGGTGAGTTTTATTTAGTTTCAGTCGAGTAAGAAGTGTGTTTTAAGGCCATTAACCCCGTCTTAGTTTGGTAAAAGAAAGACACTATAATCACACAGTGTACGGTTGTATTTTCTTTTTTTTTAGTAAGGAAGTGATGTTTTTTATGTGAGTTTATTTTGTTTAGAAGCAAATTTATCGCATTTACCTTTCCCAGCTGAAACTACGGGGGCTATCAGACCAGCGCTTGCCAGTACAAAGTGGATCTAGCAGACAGGACAGGCCATCAGTTGAGGAAGATCATGTATTGTGATTAAAAGCTGCAGAGGGGCTACTAAATGGACTTTGTGATATTTTTATTCAAAGTAATTATTCAAATACATATTATAAACCAAAGAAAATGGAGAAAATACAGTACAGTATGTGCTCCATCTGTATGCTCCATTGTACACGTTTGCCCCTTTTACATGGATAGTACATAAAAACATAATGTATAGCAGACTGGGTCCTTACACAACCACTTCTATATGGGTGGTAAAACTCCACTACAGTAGGTATAGTTTTCACTGCAGTGACTTTTCAGAGAAAGCAGTTGTTTTCAAGGATTATGCTCTTGTGACTGATGGGTTAGTGAACGTCTAGACATATTAATAAGAGATCAGAGACTTACTGCCTACGCAAAGGCTCTAATGTATTCAATCAGCAGCATAACCACTGGGTTTGGACAGCAGGCAGCATGTTGATAATAACAGATTCAGGTTGTCAGAAAACCCTCATCTCAGAGATCCCGGTTGCAACATTTTAAAATAAAGCAAAACTAGCAGCTCCACTCCACACAGTACAAGTACGTAAAAGTTTAATCTTCTTTTCAGTCTGTGTAAGAAGGAGCACATGAGGCGGCTTTCAGCAACGGAAGCAGGAGAACAAAGTCTCTATTTGTTATCAGAATTGGTTTATTGTAATCCATTGTAATTGTCGTCAGTGGTGTTATTAATGTCGTCACTGCTGTCGTCATTCCTGTTTTCTCCCCCTCGGCTTGATCTTCATGAAGAATCCAGTACGGAAAATGACAGCTTTGCTCGGGCAGTCTAAGTCAATGGACACAATCAGTGGTGTTATCGAGAACAAAAGCCGTCACCTTACCACACACAATACAAATGTCATGCTTTTGCAGTGCATGATGGGAAATTATTTTGAATATAACAGTAAGCTGCTGTGAATTTGAATTAAGCGGCGTTCTGACGTGGAAATGCTGTAATAAGGGTACAGCATCATATGTCGCAATGAAATATTGTAGATTTACAGCAAGGCTCACATGCTTACATGCTAAAAGGCTAACAACATTCTAACAGGCCTAAAAGTGGTCCAACAAGTTACACATGCTAACCTGCTAAAAGGCCAATATGCTAAAGAGTGGGATCGTATGATAACAATTAAAACACAGTACATTACTGTAATATTGCTGTAAATGTACTTTTCTTATTACAGTAGTGCAGTGTTATTTTACACATACTGTATTTTCACAGTAGAATTATATATTGGTAACAGTTGAAACACAATATTTTACCGTGATTTTTTTTATCTATTCTACTTTCAATTTACTGCACTTGTTAGCCAGTAATTTACTGTAAAATTACAGTAATAATTTTCACAATGGAGGTAAGAGATTTAATTTCAAGGCAAATGCACAAAAAGGCTTTAAAAGGCCCAAATATCAGATTTGTTTGGACAGATGCATGAAAACATTCTCTTCACTATATTTTACTTTGTGCTTATGACATCCAAATATTTCCCTTCTTTCCCGGCTTGTGGAAGTGCATCACACTGGATTTGTTCCGAATTGTGATTTTATGCTAAAGAATTATGCAAATCGATCCAGTCCACATTTGAACTAGAATGACCTCCCTCAGTGTGTTGATGTGTCTCATTTGAATTGGAAGGGAAGCTCCTCACTACTGCTCATTATGTTTATCAGTCAACAGTGACAATTCAATTTAAAGTTAGTTTTTTATACAAATAAAATAATCAAGATTATGAGGTACCCACACGGGCTGTGGGTTGCTGTTGAAAATGAGAACGGGAGCACTGTAAATCTACAAAGACAAAACAGGTTTAAAGGAACTGTTACTATACATTTATATTTTTCTCTTGCCTCTAATAGTATCTAGTCATGCCAATTGTTTTGACTTTATTTGTTCATGGATGTGAATGGAGTAGTGCTTGTGGTGCTCAAGGTGGTGAACATCCATGGAACCATTTTCTCATCAGGACTAAGTTATACATCAGCACCTTTTAAAATGTAAATGACTCAAATGAACATTGGTTAAATTTAATCAACAAAAATTGCAGAGTGTAATCAAAAAATGACACCATCCACATTTAGATTAGTTCCCTATAAACCTCACTTCTCCCGCAAAAATGAAGGACGAATAACGACGTCTGCCATTGAGCAGCCACAACAGGAAGAAGCATTGCTTTCCCCGGTTTCTATCTCCTTTTGATGGTGGAACAACTGGAACAGCTGTGGAAAAAAAGAACCCACTGATGGAGGAGGCAGAGAAGGCAAAGAGCGAGAGTGACATTCTTTCTACTAGATCAGTAAGTAACAAAACCTGCCGAACTATGAATACAACTTGGTGTTTTAGTGGCTTTTCCTAGCACTGGGATCAGGATTTCCAGGTCAAGTTTGGATCCTCGGTTATTTTTCTTTTGCACAGTAGTCAGGCTTCTTGTCATCTTTCAGACATGTCTTTGTGACACTGGCACCAACAGTATGACTACAGGAAAACGCTTGGAGGGGGGAATTTGAAAAGTTGTCTGTCAGAGAAAGATGGCGGTCATGGTTTAAAGAAACCAACTTAGACTGATGGTAGGGGACGGGACATGAACAACAGAATCTTGTGTCTGATTGTTATATGCCACTCAAACCTTGGCTCATCAACCACCAGAGGATGCTTACCACAGAATATGTAAGCATAGCTTGAAATAGGCAGTAGGATTTGGGATATGGGGATTTTATATCAGTAGAAAATTTGTTAGAAAAATGTTCACAGCAAGAACTATGATCCAACCCTTTAACTGCCACTCAGCCTGGCTGATGAAGAAACTCCGTAAGACTTCAATTACAATGTAATTGTGAGACAGAGGCTCAGTTTGAGGGTCATTTGAATGATAATTACCTTCCTGATGGAACTCGTGCTTAGAACAACTTTTTTAATCACACAGAACTGACATTCAGTTGTTTTACAGACAAAACTATATTTGCGCGTCACGCAGCTTCAGGTCACCTCACGCAGCCTCGTTCATATTCATAAAAACAAATTGAAATGCTGCGCCCAGCCGCAGAAGGCTGTAAGCTAACAGTGAATCACAGAAAACAACAGTGTTACATGTGATCGGCTCATTCAAATGCACAACAATTATGGTAATTGAATTTGCTCCCTTTTATTATGTGGTAGTTAAAGCTTATTTTAATTAGAGAAAAATCAGTCACCAAACGGCTGACAGAGTTATTATCGGCACCATGGATACGTTCATTAACAACAAGTCCACTTATTGGGCTCAAAAATAGATAGAGCATTAACGAGTTTTTAACAACTTGATTTTTTATGATGGCCATTACTCGTAATAACTGCAAGCAAAGACCTATTTAATTAGTATGGGTGCTAGGCAACGGGTAACCCAGATGCTTAAGAGCAAGTTATATAGCGACCGCAGTCCTCTCTCTCTCTCATTCCTGACTTCAAACACAAGGCTGAGGCCAGTACCAGTGAGAGGCTAAGGACATGATACAGAAAGACGGCATTAATGTGGAATGACTCACTGAACGCTGGCCATGGCAGATGGTCGCAAAGTCCTTTCAATTCATTTCAAGCGGACTCCAGAGGAAGGGAGGCTTACAAAGATGTCAATTTGTTCCACCCACTCTCTCCTCGACATGGATGAGCTCCTCTGGAAATCACCATGACATTTTGTCAGTTTACTTATGCCTCAATTCAGACTTTTATCCTGCAACCTAACTCACGAATGTACACGCCTCGTTCTTCTACTTTGTTGAATAAGAGACCAAAGAGACGGAACGAACCTACTAGGGAAAAGTGCACGGCTAACATACATTTGCAGGCTCGTCATGTACGACACTGAAGTTAGCTTCTGATTTGGTAGTCAAGGGGAAAGTTCAGGGAGGCTTGAGTTACAATGCTGAGTGAATCAAATTACTATTGTATCAAATCTGGACTAAAGATAAAGTTAAAGATGCTTTAAAATACAGTCACAGATTTTCGAATTATACAATGCAAAAATGCAAAAAAAAGAGAGTTTTTTTTATCAGAATCAGAATCAGAATAAGAATTTGCTTTATTTGTCCTGCAAAAGGGGAAATCTCTTCATCACAGCAGCCAAAGGACAGGGTATTGTCATTTTTTATTATTAATTATTTTGTATTATTGAATTAGTTCTATTTCAAAAACAACTATACCTAGACTTGTCAAATCTAGAAAAGATTATCCCAGAGAGTACTATATTTTCCGGACTATAAGTCGCACTTTTTTCATAGTTTGGCTGGTCCTGCGACTTATAGTCAGGTGCGACTTATATATCAAAATATATATAAGGTGTAAACGTTACAAAGAATAAATGGAGCGCCTGTCAGTCCGCACGGAGGGAATAGCACCGTCTCTATCAAACTTGCCTGTGGAGGCCCCCTGCACACAGCTGGGTAGGCAGCAGAGGTCCAGGAGCTCCTCCGCTGAACACCTGAAGACCCCGCCAGCAACGGTGACCATCCAACATCGCAGCGACAAAGGAGCCAGGAGGTGAATATCCCCGAGGTTGTGGTGGAGGGAGGACCAACGGAGCAATGATGGACAGCCCACAGAGTATTGGGTACGTTGGTTTGAAAGTTAGCGT
>OMLP01036941.1:0-11245 GCA_900302685.1 Spondyliosoma cantharus | reverse complement strand
TACAGATAATTCTTATTATTATCAGCACCAGCTATTCAAAATATTTAATTTAGAGCATTTTACAATGGAAGAAAGTTGGCGGCCCTCTGACACAATTCAGGTTTCTCATGTGGCCCCTGATAAAAATTAATTGCCCACCACTGTTGTAGATGCACTGTCGCGGTCTCCAGTTTTGGAAAATGCTGTTTAGGCTGTAAAGTTAATTTGTTTATCTCTTGTTTTTCTCTCTTCCCCTGCATTCCTATAAATGTGCTCTCTATAGCTTTAGTGGTGACTGTAGGTCTGGCTCATGGACTGGCAAGTTGGGGGGTAAGTTGTGATATTTAATGTGTAGGTTTTTTTTGGTTGGTACATTTTTTGTATTTCTGCTCTCACAAAGAGCTGTACTTCTTAATGAACCTTAAGAGAGTGAAATTCCAGTGCCAAGTTCTCATCATCTTTTACAGAGCAGTTACAGAAAGCATTCTGTGTAGACACATAATGGATGGCATGGTTTGTGTAAGACCATAACTTTACCATGACTTTATCCCATCATAAAGTCCAGTATGTTCAGCTAAAACTCCTCTTTCAGGTTGATATGCTTGTAAAAAAGAAAATAACAGCTACATTTTCCAGGTTTGAAAGATCTTTATAACTGTTTATTTTTTTTTAAAGCAGTCAAGAACCAGAATTTCTGCAAAAATGCAGCTAAAGAGAATGTCATGGTCACCTTAGTTATTATTTTTCTAGACTATAATTCCATCAAAGATCAATGGGAGTCACTTTGTGGTCTCAGATTTTTGCTGTAGAGAACACTGCATACAGTTTGTCCAGGATCAGTTTTTCTTCATATAGAGGAAGGCTCACTCATTACAGTGGAAGACACATAAACTCAGACTTCGAATCCCCAACATATGTCCATAAATAGCCATGGGCCAGGAATTAATTAGTCACATCATACACAGTTGGGTCTGAAGGGTGTGATCAACACACTTCCTGGATTTTGCCGCTTCACCGCGATGACTTCAGGCATGTTTCTCACTGCATGTACAGACAGGTTCTCTGTTTATCAGCAGCCGTTTAAAGAGACTCGCCTCCTACGAAGAATGACAGAATTAGTCATTTCAGCAAGTACTCCAAAACATCATATGTTTACATAAATGTGACAAAGCCCTTTAGCAGACTTAGTCATTATGACTCTTGTCCGCCAGGAGCAAAACAGGGAGTCAGGTGACATCATGAAAGAGTGACCATAGATTACCATAAAGAACGGAAGTCTGGATGGATGGATGGATGGATGGGTCAACAAAAGATCGCACTATGTAATGGGGGACTATTGTCAACGATGGTCTCTCTTAACCATAAAAAAGATTTTTCTCTAACTGTTTATTGTAAGTGCTGTATCGTAGGCAACTGGACTAGTTTCAGTTTGCTGAAGACGTTCCACCTCTCATCCAAGAGGCTTCTTCAGTTCTAACTAACTGGAGGGGAGTTGCATGCTTTTAAAATCTGTGTGGGAGTGTCCTTACAGAGTCGTTGAGGACACGCTAACCGTTAATATGTGTTTTTTGTTGCAACTATGACCTAACCTTAACTAGCTAGCATATGAAACCCAAACCACCACTACCTGAACCACAGCATTGTATCATGTTAAAATAATAATCATTTGGAAGGCACAGAGAGATGTTGTCCCACTGATCAGAAAACACTCTTGGATCTTGGTTTGGAGGACTTCATTGATATTGCACGTTGAAATATGGTCAAGTGCTGTAACCTGACACACCATGTGGTTTGTTACACAAAGACATCTGGGAAGTCATCCTTGGAAACTGTTTGATGATCAGATTAACAGTAGGAGAGCACTACCATCATTGTTGGTAAATCAGACTCTTGCCAAAGCCAGACAATAGAAGATCCTTTGGTGTTGGTCTTTGCCCTTCTTACAATGAAATATTCTCCCGAGCTCTGATATTATTAATGCTATAGTAGCAGTTTTGCTCACCTTTTGAGGGGCCGCCATTGTTGTTTTTCGAATGAACAGTCACTTCTCTTGCTGTCCGTCATATTTAACCATGGCTGCCTGTTAGCTGCCTGTTTCCTCGAAGGGCGCTGATTGGCCTGAACCACTGTGATTTGGCCACAAATGCATGAATTGAAGCCTGAAAAAACTGATTAATGAGATCACCTGAACTCGCAAATCCAGATGGTTGATGGTTGAGTCTCACTGATCACCAACCCAAAAAGTTGGTATGACCTGGGAATGAGACTCAACAACCAACTTCTCTTTCTACAGATTGACTTATTGCACCTTTAAGCCCTGCAACTACTGTGAGAGAATTGCAGTTGGACTTTTGACTTGTATGTATGTATGTAATTTTCTGTAAACAATTTTTAATCAAATTATATGGGGAACCCATTTCTTTTCCTGACATTGGCCAATCGAGATTTTGATTTTCTTGTTCACTGACTGTTGCATATACCAATTTTTAAGAGAAATAATTTAGTTTTATCAATGGTTGTTGAATCTCTGCTATAGAAGCAGCTTCAGCAGATTATCTCTGTGGTCAGTTTTAAACTTCATAAAATGCTCCTCTGCTGATTCTGGAGTTGAAGTTTTAAATTCTATTTGCACAGGTTCCTGGTCTATGGCTTTATTTCAGAGATAAGCAAATTAAGCTTTTCTGTTCTTTCTTTTTTTCTACTGGCATTGTTGTCTATTGTCTGGCACTGCAAAAAGTCTTCTTTACCTCCAGAGTCAAGTCATTGTCTGCTAGGTGCCTTGGATTGAGTTTCCGTATACATTTAGTTTCTGTTTGGACAACATGGCTTCATGCAGTTAAGACTATGATCTATGTGTTCACAAGATTTCAACATACATAAGAAATGAATTGGGTATTGTAGAGAAGCCCCTTTTGCAAACCACAGGAACATAGCACAGTCAAGGTGTTGTGAAATGAAATGATGACAACCGTTGTCATGGTAATTATAGAGATTCCTTTTCATCTTT
Organism: Spondyliosoma cantharus; assembly: GCA_900302685.1. Taxonomy (NCBI): domain Eukaryota; kingdom Metazoa; phylum Chordata; class Actinopteri; order Spariformes; family Sparidae; genus Spondyliosoma; species Spondyliosoma cantharus. Next base: position 8,259 of record OMLP01036941.1, on the reverse strand, counting down.
AAGTGATAATTACTAGTGTCTGTAATAAAATAGAATGACAAACAGGCGGTCCAGAGTGTGATGTGGAAAGCAAGAAATCATTTCATATTTTGGGATAAAAACATCAATCCAATAATAGAACTTATCATACCAGAGTAAAAAGACAGACTGCACTTGTGGACAGCGCCAGTGTGTTGTATGTTGTTGCTCCACTCAGTTGCATGCCCAAGGTTTCTCTTCATTCCCTCCCTAAAACAAATGTAAGAACCCACAGTGTAACCTTGGTTTGTCAATGAGCCTCTAAAAGCTTCAACCTTGATATGTGAGGATGTATGGAGGATTTCACTGGGCCCTCCCACAGTAACAGTAGTAAAGCACAGAGCAATTGATCTGGAGGTATGAATGCCAGATAGCAGAGATACCATGAAAATAGGCTGAAATTGTCGGGGTCTGAATCACCCACTTAGATGAGGCAAGATATTACATTATATCCACAAACAACACACATAGTTGTTCTAAAAATGATGTTTGTTGAAATAAAAGTAGTAGCAGTAGCAAGTTGCCATTTTGTAATGGTGAAGGGGAAATTATTAATTCTAAAGTGTTGTTGGTAAAAATATGTGCTTCTAATTGAGATGATGAGAAACGCTTCACTAATCTTTTCACACTATTACCAGATTCTTCTAACCAGCAATTAGTTGTAGGAGTTGATTTCTTGTGTGTATGCACCCAAACTGATAGAAGTCAAAACTAGAAATGCAAATTTTCACCAATTTCTTTAATTGATATTTGGTTGCCGATCCATTATCGGTTAAGCATAAATTATAATTGTTAATTCAAGAACTGGCAAGAAAATCCAACCCACACTGAGGCTAGTAAATAAATAATATCAGTTTGTATAGAGTGCCTTTTTGTATTGTCTAAAATTGTATGTATTTTGTATTTTATTTTGATATATCTGATAAGCAGGTATCTGTAATTTGTAACAACATACTTTTCATTGCATTTGTTCCCTTCTTCTCTTCTTACTGTCGGTGAATCAGTTAAACTCTAAACAGTGATTAATCAATTATTGATTAATCATTAACATCCCTCTGCAAAATCAACATCTGGAATACAAAATAATTGCGATGTTAGGTGAAAGACTTCTAATAGATTTATGGCTGGTAAAAACTTAAAATCAACAGAGTATTTTTCTCACCTGTGCTCCAGAGCTGATTTCTTATGTATGGATAAAAGAATGCCCCAGCCCTGTTGAAATCTTGTGAATATACAGATCATAGTCTGCACATTATCTGCATGAAGCCATGTTGTCCAAACAGAAACTAAATGTATATGGAAACTCAATCCAAGGCCCCTACCAGACAATGACTTTGTAGCTTTCGTTTCCCCTCAAATACATTTCTGCCTACAGACAAACCAGACACCAGATGTGAATGTATAGACTCTGACGCAAATAGAATTTAAAAATTCAACTCCAGAATCAGCAGAAGAGCATTTTATGAAATTTAAAACTGGCCACAGAGATGATCTGCTGAAAAGCTGCTTCTATAGCAGAGATTCAATAATCATTGATAAAACTAAATTATTTATCTTAAAAATTGGTATATCCAACCGTCAGTGAACAAGAAAATCAAAATCTCGATTGGCCAATGTCAGGAAAATAAATTAAGCAAGCAATAGATTTCCCAATGGGGTTCATAGAATTTGATTAAAAAAGTGTTCACAGAAAATGGCTCCTATCCGGAGTAAAGTGCTTACAGTAGCATCACCACTGAGCATGACAGAGACAGTTCGTCCAAAAAAAAAAAGGGCAAGGACCTTCTTAGGTGCGAATCAGACAGAACTGTGAGTTTGCTCTACAGATTCTAACCAATGGTCCAATGTTTGTTCAGCTTGAATTTTCTCTTTCTCTCGTCACAATGCTGTGCTTGTGCTCTGTGTGGGTTTACGCACAAAAGCCACTTGGATAGGATTAGAAAAACATCACGGTTTGGCTTAAAATGCCTGTTTTGGTTGCCACGATCACAGATGGAGATGATCCAACTTCCTGTGAAAAATAGCCTGTTCTGATGGCATAAAAACAGCTGGAAAGACCCCCAGGTCTCCTTAAAAATATCCAGTGGTGAGACATAAATTGCGTTTGCTTGGCAACTTTCTGGGCTGTGATGACGTCAACATCACTCCCGCCATCTCCCGATGTGAAAGGTAGCTAATAAGCATAATACGTTAACTTGATTAGCCAGGCTTGGTACATTATACCACTGCTAACTTTATACCCTGCAGACTGGGCTGAGTGTAGCTCTCTGCTTGAAGTAATGCTGCTGTGTTACTCTGGTAGTTTTGAAGTAGCTTCCATGTTAACAACAAACCCACAGAATTATCATCAACACTGCAGCCCCCCAGGTTCTGAGGAGTGTTCTGGAATCTTTCAGATCATCGTGGTTTTACAACTCGTGACTTTACTACTTTGGCTCAGTTGGCAGTTACAGAAACAGATACTTATCTCTGGAGCTGATGGAGCCCAAAACAGAGCAAAAAGAGAGAGGCCTGCAATACCATCCATCAGGTGAACACAAACCTGACTCCAAATTAATGATAAAGTTGTTTTGAGTCTGCTTGATGTGTAAATAGGCAACAATTGTATAGAGTTAGATTTGTGTCTTTATTACATGCGAGAAAATAAATGATCTGAGAGAAAAAAAAATGTTTGAGAGAAAAAGTTACCACACTGATAGCAAAAAAGCATTTTATGAGAGAAAAAAAATATTTTTCATACCAATAGCAAAAAATAATAATATTTGAGACTAAAAAAAAGCTTTGAGAGGAAGTATTTTCTCATAGAACATAAAAAAATATCAATTTGAAATTTTTAAAATTATTTCTGAGAAAAAAAATCACTCTCAAAATACTTTTTTTAACTCTCAAATATATATTTTTTTGCTATTAGTGTGAAAATATTTTCTCTCAAAAAAATGTGTTTCTCTCAAAACTTTTTTCATCTCGCTCTCAAAACATCTCAAAAGTCTTTGCTCTCGATGCAATTTCTTGCTCCCCTGTCAGGATTTTGCTCTCACTGTTAAAATAATGTCATGGGCGGGGTCACGTTCCTATTGGCCAGTTGGGTGAGAATCCAGTCTGGAGAGAGAGGGGTCCTCGGCCATGTCCGCTAACTAGGAAAAACATTTCAAACAGGCCTTGTTCTTAATGCTTGAGAAATTTAGTTTAAAGTGAAACTCTCGCCAAAATGCAACCTAGGGTTTTTTTGTGAATGTATGAGTCAAACCTTCATGTAAAAGCATAATTACAATGAAAGAGGCACTTTCAAGATTTACCATATTTTCATTTTCGGGTCAAACTCATTTTCAATGGGAGGGCAAGGGGCAAATTAGCAATAGCATCAAAAGTCGCTATTTTTAAAACACTAGGCTCGACACAACATGAAACTTTGCTCGCAGTATCACCAGGGACAACTCACGTTAGCATATGCTTGTTCCCTTAGCGTCCTGCCAGTGAAAAGTATCGATCTCTGTATGCAACTTAACCTGGAGGACAGTTAAGGTGGAACGCTCCTCAAGCTTAGTTCCATATAAATGCACGGATAATTTGTTGTTTTGTCGTTAGCGAAAAACAATATTGACCTTGAAGTTGAAAAAGGAACATCATATAAGAAACAATACTACAACCAAAAGGTGGAAAAGTCACGTGAGATATCGCGTGAATAGTTGTTGCCGGAAGACAGTAGCGTTCCCACCTTAACTGCCGTCCAAGTTACATTGCATTCGGAGATCGATACTTCTCGGCTGCCATGATGGCTGCGACCTGAACAAGCTACTGCTAACATGAGTTGTCCAAAAACTCTCTTTTTAGTAAACTCTGTGTACACAAACAATGTTCTCAATGTTCTCACAGGTTTCATTTTGGCGAGAGTTTCACTCTAAGTCACCCAACCCTATGAGGCCATAGTGTAATGCACCATGTTCATGTTTGGATCAGTGTTTTCTGTTCACTTCAGTTTATGTCTGATGTCTTCTTCTGTCTTGCAGGTTTCACTGTTTCAGTCTGACTGAAAAAGAGAAACACTTCATTGATGTCAGTGTGATTTACAGTGGAGAGTTTGATCTGACCCGAAGAGATGAAATGATGTTAATGATGACGATGATGATGATGATGATACCGTGCTGATGGGGCGAACTGCGCTGCTGTTCTTATACCTTCTCTGTGTGGGCGTTGTTAGAAACTCCTGAAGCGGGGAGGCGGTGGGGTTATTTACGCAGTATATTTCCCTCCCATTGGTCCTTCAATAGAAGCTGCTCTGATGCGCTGTCGTGACACAGCCAAGTCTCCGGCGATAAAAAGAAAAGCGACGAGCTGCGCAGGAGAAACACAAGTGCTGGAGGGCGGTCAGCGAGTTTCCATTTGATGGTAGATGCGCCTCTGCGAGTCTTAACACGACTGGAAGTCTCTGTAGCTACAACTCCTGAGGTAGGCTACTAACTCGATACTTTATACTTTCTGAACTTTTTTCTTGAAAAATTGAGATCACATTCATGTTTCTCTGCTTAGTATTAATTAACCAAAAAATTGATGGAAGAAAGACTTGGTGCCAGTGCGCCATTACGCACTACGCACAGGTCTACGCGTTCAGTATAATTGGCTATTTCCATGAGTTAAAACTGTTTTAACAGACTTTAATAAAACTAAACTAAAAATGAATAATTGCGTCTACTGTTGAGTTATTTCATGAATCGTCAAACCAGCTGGTCTAACTCATCCAGACTCACCGACACTGCCTTCTGTGTGTGTGTGTGTGTGTGTGTGTGTGTGTGTGCGCGCGCGCGCGTGTGCCAGGGATCTGGTGAAGAATGGAGTGGTATGTCCTGGTGCTGATGCTGAGCTTGCCGCCCTCCATCCACGCAGATTGCTCTTCACAGTGTCAGAAATGCGCACAGCAGATTCTCGGCTCCGACGTCGCCTTCAGCAGCCTGGTAAGATCCCGGGGCTCATTTAAGAAAGTCAAATGGAGAAGAACTGGTGCTTCTCTGTGTGTGTGTGTGTGTGTGTGTGTGTGTTAAGATTCCAAAGCAGAAGCTTACATTTGAATAAGCCAGATTTATGTCATTGACATACTATGAATATATTTGAATTTCTTTATTCCTGAAGTTTAAGATACCAAATGTGTACTTAGGAAATTTCAGTAAATGTTGTGTCCATATGAGGCTCAACAGTTTAGGCTTCACCTAGAATATGGGGTAGCCTACGTATAAAACGTAAGATATTTGGGTTGAGTCTTCACTCATCAACGCTTTGGACGAGCAGATTGTGTGATGTTAGCACTTTAAAGATACTTCAGGGGGAATGTAAGGAGGAGATCGAAATAAAAACGTTTAAAGCTGACTTCTAGTACCACGCACCTGTGCTGACAGTTCGTGCGTGCGCACAGTCATTTCAGATGGTTTTACTTTCCTCTCTGTGTGTCGTGCAGTCATGCGGTGCGGAGTGTGAGGGCCAGCTGAAGAGCTGCGGCCAGGCTCCCGGGCTGGCAGACTTCAGCCAGGACGAGGCAGCGGAGGAGGACGAGAGCCAGCAGGCAGACCTGGTCAAACGCTACGGTGGCTTCATCAAGAGGATCGACAAGAACAAGAACAAAGTCTTCACCTCTCCGTGGCACGACAATTATATCCTGAAGGCCGGAGCGCTGCCCAAGAAGTACGAGGACTTGTTGAAGAGGCTGGAGGAGAGAGGTGTAGACGAGCCGGAGGACGCAGACGATGCTCCGGATGGTCAGATGCTCCGTAGTTACGTCAAACGTTACGGCGGCTTTTTACGCAAATTCGGCCCGAAGTCAAAGAGGAGTAGTTCCGCGGAGCAGGAGAGCCAGGAGCCAGAGGAGCTACAGAAACGCTACGGAGGCTTCATGAGAAGGATCAGACCAAAGTTGAACAACCTGAAGTGGGACAAGCGGTACGGAGGCTTTCTGCGCCGCCACTTCAAAATCTCTGTGCGCTCAGTGGAAGAGCCATATTACTCCTATGATGACTTGAGCTTATAGATGAATCCTGCTCAGAGAGGAAACACTAGAAAGAACTTGTGCAGGTTCACTTGACATGCCTCCATGTATCCCCAAAGTATCATATGCCTGCCTATCTTGCTTATTGCCTACTCGGGTGACTTTTGTGTAACAACTTTCATCTCTGTGTTCTTGGCATCAGTGTCTGTCATTCAATAAAGGATGCTTGTTTAATAAAACTATGAATAAAAACACGTTCTTGTTTGTCAAGTTCAAAAGAAGTCGTAGGCTACTTGTGCAAGTGATTTCAGCCTCAGCGTGTTCCGTACCATCCATACTAAACTCCGTTCAGAATTCCTCCAATTTAATATTTTTTTGGTCGTGGACAGACTCATGTAGAGCTGACTTGGGTAAATGTGTTATAGAAAATTTGAGGACACGCTCTTTAATTTGGCATAAAGTAATAACACTGATGGTGAGGCACTTTAAATACATTTTCAACTTTAATTCTAAAATTGATTCACATTGTAATTTTATCCCATGAGGCCTAGAGGTAGCAGAGGCATGAGCAAATGTAAAAGGAGAGATTTTAGTAAGAATCAATAAAAAGCTATAGAAAAATATTTTATTATCTGAACCCAATATTTATCAGAACTGACGAATTGATTTCATCTGCTGTGAGTTTGGAGATCATTTTAAAAAACGATATACATTCTGAAACAAATCAGATTGACCTTGACTGCCATACAACTAAACATGTGATATGACAGCCAGTTTGAGTTTTAAGCCATACATCCGGAGCAAATACAGAATTAAAAGTGTCTCATCTTGCATTGATTACTGTTTCTGTCTTTAAACTTTTCATATTTACAGGCCTACCCAGCCAAGCCAAAATGATAGTCCACTTTAGTTGGTGTAAATCAATATAAATTGTTCGACTAATTCAAAACCAACCTCGTTAGTGTGCAAAGAATATCTAATAGGCATACAATCTTCCTGAGATAAGACAACATGTCACAAGTGTGAAGCATATGACTGCTGCAGAATCAAATGAGTCAGAAGAAGGCTGACCAATAAGTCACTGAACAATAATACTGTTGCGCCACCTTGTGGCCAATGACAGATACACCAAGTAAAGTCAGTCAAGCACTTCACTAAATAGAAAATAATGACCAAAGGCTTCATAACTGGCTCAATGTGTTTCCTGCAGTTTGCTGTGAAGCTCCAGAAATGATTTGTGGACTTTGAAACTTCACCCAACTTTCCATCGACATGGGAGTGGGTAGATAATGTCTGATCATTTTAATTTTTGGGTGAACTGTTCCTTTAATACCTTTATTTTATTTTTCTCTACAGGTAATACTTAGGTCACGGCGCAGATTCATAAAACATTTTCTGTTGAATCAAACTGCACACCAGGGGTTAGTTAACATTTCAGTGGTTCTGATGGGCACCTAAATGCAACAGACGCACAGAATGCAAAACTGACCACTCATTTTAAGTTTGTGATATACTTTCTACAAGGAAAATATTTATGCCAATACATGCTCAATGGTCAATATGATTGAAGAGAAAACGCCATATTGATGTTTGTCAGGGCCAAAACATTAGTCCTTTATTCTCCCCTTTTTCATATTAATGAATTTGGTGTGTCATTAACTCATGTGATGACACACTTTCACAAGAACTGAGTGAACTGCATCTGATGAAGACGGTGAGCTGCAGTTGAAAGTTGACGAGTTATCCTTTCAGGGACTATTTAAACACAAGCTATCTTTTCCTGACCCTAACCAAGCAGTGACAGAAAAACTGAAATTAGTGCCAGGACCTTCTTTACTTCCTGATGAGGCTCAGGTCCTTCAATGTCTGCAACCGTATGCCCCAGAAGCAGGGCTTAATTTGAGGGGGATCCTGGGGGAACAGGATCCCCCAACTGTTGATTCTGGCCTACCCGCGTTCCGGCAACTATTTTTGGCCGATCCGGCAACGCTCTCATGCATAAAATAATATTAAAATAAAAAACGATTCAATAAATCAAATAATAATATTGTAGCGGTTGCGCTATGTTAGTGCCATGTTAGGCATTGTGGTTATGTGTGCCTGTTCAAGGGGTTATGACTTCTATGTGTTGCGCATGGCGGGATGCGCTAGGGGAAGTGCCGGTGTGTGTGTGTGTGTGTGTGTGTGTGTGCGCGCGTGGGTGTGTGTGTGTGTGTGTGTGTGTGTGTGTGTGTGAGAGAGAGAGACATAGGCACACAGGTCAGCTGTAC
>OMLP01036936.1:2160-14671 GCA_900302685.1 Spondyliosoma cantharus | reverse complement strand
ATAGGAGATATCCGAGAGGGGGGCGTTCATCCCTGAGGTGAAGTTTGGTGTGTCCAGCGGTGAGATAGCAGTGTTTAGCAATGTCGTCACTCAGAGTTAGACACGCAAATTGCTCTGTTGTTGTTTGTAAAAAATCAACATCAGTATATATTCTGTCCCAGCTACAGAAGCACAGAAGAGACAGTGGTTGCGTTTCATTTTTAATGACAACGTGCCGCTACGGTTCCTGTAAGTTTGTGTGTGTGCTAACCACTTCACATCAGACTGCTTCAGTAATGAGGGTCAGTACAAAGCTGGCTTTGCCTCGACACTGACACTCGTGAAAGGATCAGCACCAACCATACTGGACCCACATGGTAGTAACTGTAACAGCACATACAAACAAACTAACATTATTCAGACACACTAACCATTCTGAAACGTCCTGCTGCAGCCGCAGAGTCTGTGTTTCTTCAGCAGCCTCTCCTTCTGGGTCCGATCCTGGGTCAAACTTGTATGGTTGAACGAAAGCATCTCCGCGAGCCACAGGCATACATCCACCATAAACATTAGAGCATGATGCCGGCTAGGGTAGGAGGCATCGTCTCCCTGATGGATGTGTAGCATGCAAGGCCATTGGGCAAGGCTCTCCAAGTAGGCGTCGACAGACGGAGCTCATTAGCATTCAAAGGTACCGGCACAGAAACAGCCTGCTCTCAGGAGAGCTCAGCAGAGCTCATTTGAGCAACTTTTAGACAGCTGAAACTCAGGACCACGGATGGGTTTGGGGCAATGCATATCGAATACAGTGTTGTTGGACCTTTGACAGCTGCGTGAAATTGATTAAAAACAGTATAATATGAGACCTTTAATGTGTACGTCACTGTTCAAGATTTAAGAGTACCAAAATTGAGGACAGACCACCTTTGGTTGCTAGGAGGAAATTGTTGGTTGCCTTCACCAATGTGGATTCTGTGCTGTTCAGTGTAGGTTAATGGTCAGCTAATATGTGTTTTCAGGTGTGAAGTGCAGATGGTAATTATTTCTGAAATGATGATTAAAAAGCTTGTATGGACAGAATTCTTTTCATAAAAAAAAAACAAAAAAAAACAAAAACCTGTTATAAACTGATGTATTATTGGGGATATAGCCTCAGTACAATAACTAATAAAACTACTTGTCACAGCGCTGGAACTGGCTATTCTGGATGTTTTTTTTTTTTTAAACTGACTGCATTTGTAACCATTGTTACAGGCAACACCATGAACATTATTATTTTGACCTAATCCCAAAATACACTGTGCTCCTTATGGATATACCCACTAGTGCACCAGATCCATGGCTGAAAATTGTCCCCAGAAAATGCACAATTTACTCCCGTTTGAGTGACGTTTGATAAAAACTACAGTGCCCAGTTTAAGGAACTTATTTATTTATTGTGCAAGGAACACCTAAACCCATGCAACACATGGAGCAGGCAGAGTCTGAGCCCTCAAGGGAAACAAATGTTCAATCCTCTGAAGTTTTATGTATTTTTGAGAAGGTTTTCTTTTCATGACATGTTTATGTAATATCTGTGCAAATACTCTTTTTTGCAGTTCTGTAATATCTTTGTAAATACTCTTTTTTGACAGCTCTGTCTACTTTTATTGGTGTCAAAATGAGAGCTCCTATGTTCAGAAAATGCATCTGTGTCCCTTGGCTCTGCCATATCCTCTGAACTGCTTACAAAGAGGTGCCTCGTTATGAGAGTGCCTTCTCCTTACAGCATCTTCTTTTGTACATATGCAAAGTAAAAAGTAGTACTATTGACTCTTTGCAGAATTTATATTTTTAGTGCTCTGCAGACAGAGTGCTGAAAATAAAATACTTTTAGCTTTAACAAAAAAGTGTTACACTTAAAGTATAAGAGTCTCAAAGCTGAAGCACCATCAAGAAAAAACATCAGGTACGTATGAGCAACATGGGAAAGCTTTCATATTGACAGAGAAAGCAGAGGGAGTAAAGTAAGAGGATGTCAAACTGATGGGGCTGTTTGAGATGATTTCATGCTTGTGTGAGCTTCGTTCAACCTGTTACTATTGATGCTGAACTTGTTGCTCTCTGAAGGCCCCACTAAATTAAATACAGCATAGACTGGATACAATGAACACAAATAATTTGCACTACAAATAATACAAAAATAATTACTAAATATCCAGGAGTGTCCGTAGTCTCATATATTAAAACTTCTCACACTCATCTACTTTTCCTTATCTCAATCTGGGTTCAGTACAGATTTAATAAAGGAAATTAACAAGGGATTAAAGCTTTCACCTGGATTCACCTCATCATTTAATGTTAGGAACAGTGCATTGCTTTGTACATTCAGTGTCCCAGATCATCCTTTCAACTGGATAACACAATACACTCTTAATCAAACATAGTGTTTTTTTTCACAGCCAAGTATACAGGTTAGTGAGTCGACAGTGACTTTAGCAGTATAGGTGTGTTTAGACTAAACACACATGCAAAATTTTAGCTGCAGCGTAATTGTGTCTTAATTCAGCAGAAGTGATTCAAAGTAATCAACTCCAAATTTTCTGTATACAACACAAACTACAGCAGAGCAACAAAATCCCACTCCCAACTTGACAAATACCACATCTGTCTACTCCTGTAACATCACTTTTGCATGAAGGGCTACATGGTCAAATTAGCAAAAATATGCAACGTAGGGGCAGACTTTAAAAATAAGGCTTTTTGAGAAACAGTTTGCATAAGTTGCCAAACAGTCGAGGTATGGTTAGGTTCAGTCACAAAAACAGCTTGGTTAAGTTTAGGAAAACCAACTTAAAAAAAAAATTACAGTCCGTTTCAAAACGTAAGATACATTATTTACATATGTAAATAACTTATATATAACAATAACAATAATATAATAATAACAATAACAAATCATTAGCTGTGTCCACAATCACTTACTATCCACTAAATAGTGGACTTTAGAGTGAGTTCATATGTTTTGTAGTGTTGCTCAGCTGTAAAGTGAGTTTTATTATACCCTATATAGTTAACCAAGCATTATATACCATCATACATTGCACTGGAGAAAAAAAAATGACAAAAGTGTTTTTTCATTTGACCAGTGACCTCACATATAATCCTCTATATACAACTCCCTAGATACTGAGAAGAATGTAATGAACCGGAGTCACTGACAGGACACAAACTCCGGTGTCCGCAGGTAAGGTCAGATGTTCCATCCATCCAACCATCCTCTCTCAGACTTCTCTCTCTTTATACTACTGATCTAAAAGGGGCTCTGACAAGTGCTACTAGAAGGGTAACAACAGCGTCAACTTTCAGAAACATTGGGGCCACTGACCAGGCTGCTGTATATGATGCACTGGGGGTGAGAACGGGCTGGGCAAAGACAAGTCTGCTTTCTGAAAAATGTTTAGCTTTAGCAAAAGATTTGCTAAAGATTTGCTATTTGCTAAAACTGCTAAGATTTACCCCTGTATAAAAAATTCACTTTGTGTTCAACTAGAATGGACAGCGCTATCCTTTTGTACAATTTGGAGACAGTAAAGGGCCTTTTTATCTTTCGAGTACAATCTAGGAAAACAAACCAGGGTAATGTGTATTCTCCTTCAATTACCTCTTTGTGTCTGTATAGTATAACATCATTATCCTCACCTCATATTCCTGCCATTTATTCCCTCAATTCATCGGTCTTCATCCTCATCTCCTACAAGACAAAACCATAGGATTTGTCTTTTGTTGCCCTCTCTTTGCTCTCTGTTTTTCCTTGCTTTGCCCCTCTCCGAATCCACAACCTCCCCCACCCCCTCTGCCATAAGAGCTCTGAAGGGCACCCAGGTGCCCAACGGGTCGCTGTAATGAGCGCTAATGAGCCAATTGACAACCTCAGTACAGGCTGATTGGTGCTGCAGGCTCTCACCATGTGCTTTACAGAGCACCTCCTGGCACAGGCCCCCAGCCTGCTGGATCTCTGCCCTGTCATGCCCTCCATATGGGCTTAATGTGCTTACAAAAGCGGCGGTGAAAGTGGTGAATTCTCAACGCATATGATTTTGCTTTAAAATGTTTGTATCAGTTTTAGGCAACCATGCATGTAAAAAACATCCTTCTGTATTTGTATGACAGGGTACATCTCCTGCACATCATACAAATACATAAGCATCTCCTGTCATACGATTGCATTTGGCCTTCATCCGCTCAGCTTTTTGTTGTCTGCATTTGTGGGCTTTTGCAAAACTCTCATCTGAATGAGGAACAGCAGTACAGTCAAGCAGTTAACATGCATTTTTTTGTTATTCGATATGCACTTTTGTGTAAAGTAAGAGCTGTCATGGTAAGAAATGAATAAAATACTTTTTGTTTGCTTTTCGAGGTTTGAGTGTGCTTTAGCTCCAGAGGAGATCTAAAGAGCTGCCTGCTGGAGAACTGCAAATAGTTCTGTAGAGTAGCCACTGCACAGAATTCGGTCAGAATAGCAAAGATCATAAGGTATTGTGTATATGTAATGAAGTCTAAGTTACGCTTCAACAGGTGAGTGGACCAACAGGCCAATTTCTCACAAACTTTGTGTATTCCCTGAAGTACCACAAGCATGGAATCCACTTTATTAGCGCTCGTCAACGTGGCTAGCTCTCTGCTCTGATTTTGATTGCTCACGGATGTCCCACTGTAGTGCTTGTCAGATGAGGGATATTCCTTTCTCTCCATCCCTCCACTCCTCCTCTCCTCCTGTCCTTCCTGTCATCTCTGTGGCAGCAAGAGACATCTGGACGACTGTCACGGTTGACACGGTTGGTTGACGAGCACTGACAAATCCCCATGGACCACAGAAAACAGGAGGAGAGGACTCTCATTGGTAATGATGGACTCTGTGTCTGTGTGTGTGTGTGTGTGTGAGTTTGTGTGTGTGTGGGAGCAGTTTGTGCGAGTGTTGTTTGCAAGATGATGGCAAGATTAATAGCCCCTATTTCCGGAAAATTATCCTCATATGTATATATTTATCAGAGATGTTCAGATACATTGTTTAAAGTTCCTAGCTTTTGAAAGAAGGAACACTGAGGGCCTTTAAGACTTTTAACCATTTATTGAACGTGTGTACTTGACTTGTTTGTTAAAGGAAACACAGCGGCTAGTATGATGCACATCAAAACACCTTTTTTCTACGTTACCTCACACCGGTGGGTTCTTCCTACATTGACCTGCGCCACAGCAGGTTGATGTGCCAATACTAATATTGATATTTTAGAGTTCAGACATTCTAAAACAATAAGTTGACAAAAAAAATGCAAAAAAACCCCAAAAAAACACAATTCTTTCTCTGTTTCAGCTCCTTTCTTTTTAAGGCCTCTTTCACGTCTACTGTGAATGTGGGCATAAATTACACAAATGTGTGTCACAGGGATGTACTGCAGTGTGGACCAGTAGATCAGTGGACTACCGATGAGGTGTTTCAGGCACTTCAGGAGCAGTGTTTCTGTGGGAGAGAGAGGAGCTCATGTTGGAGTGGACTTTGGGCTTTTTAACTTTTTGTGGACTTTTTTCATGCACAAGAACCTATAACACATTAAAGGAAAGGAAAAAATCAGTAAAGAGTAAAAATAGATCTTCCTTTGAAACTACTGCCTTTTTCTGCATTTAAATTAGAGGGAGACAATTCCAGACGGTTCTCACTAATAATCCTAGACTATGAGACAGTCGAAAGGCCCTGGTCATTAGACCTCAGAGGTCTCTCTGTGAAAGAGGACACATCAATTCAGAAATATAAAGTGGGTCCTTTACATGATTAAAAGGAGTTTTAAATCAATTCTGCATTCTATGGGTAAACCAATGTTGATCGGCTAACCCTGACTGAATGAACCCTGAATGTGTGACCATCGTGTTTTGGTCAAAAACTCAGCGACCACAGTTTGGACCAGTTGGAGCCAAAACAGAGAAGAAGCTATTCAGTGTGTTGCAGTGTGATGAACACTAAATTCCATTTATCAAGGCATGAGGAGAAAATGCATTTTTTGCTGATCTTGGAAAGATTGTGAACACTTTACCATTATCGGTTGTTTTTAGCCAAATTGTATTTTAAGACGAAATCATGATTAAAGCTCAAATTGGACACTGAATTTGGCTGACTGATGGTAGACGTGTTGCTCAAAAGAGATTTGCCTACATACAAATCTATTCCTATAAAACTCTGGTTTGAAACTGATGACATTATGTGAATATTTAAAGATTATTTTGTCATCCATAGTTTATTCAGGGAATTTGTTTGTCTCTTGTCATATTTTGGTCTGCGACATGGGAGTGAGCTGTTAAATTAGAAAATATGTATTTTTATTGCCTGATCCGATGGGAATAATGTGAATTCAGATATAAAGTGGCGGAGGTAGAGCTGTATTTAGTGGCTCTGAATTAAACCCTCCCCCTGTGGATTTACTGAAACACCCCTCAAAGACAACAGTGTTTGTCATTTATAGCCCTCGGCACAGAGTAATGCTGTATAAAGTTGCATTGTAATGACATATAGAAACAGTGATTACAGCCTAATTCAATTGGTCCCTAATCTCATTTCCATAATGGCCTTTATTTGGAACCTCAATTTATTGTTTTCCCAGAAATCATTATACAATTTAGCCCTTAAATCCATTTTGAATATGCGTGCCCACTGTCACAGGCAGGCATACGATGAGACGCACACATAAATATCACATACAGCGATGGAGAGAACAGAACCAGCAAGTCTGAGCATACAACACGCACACAGAGACACAACAAAATCTCTCACAAGAAACTTCACTTAGATAGACACTGTCCATAGAAGCACACACACACACACACACACACACACACACACACACACACACACACACACACTGATGGCATTATGGTAATGGATAGGCGGGCCCAGCTGGTATATCTGGTGGCAGCAGTGTGAGAAAAGAGGAGGGTTATAATGTGCAAATATTAATGATCCTGGGTTTGGGACTCTGGACACACATGCATCTTTGTGTGTATGTGTGTGCGAGTTCATGTGTGTGTGTGTATGTGCACGCGCATGTGTGTGGTCAAGTGCCAGAGGGTGGGATCCAACAGCCTGGATTTAATCACTGGGACCCCTCTCCATAAGATGACTATCATGATCTGCCAGATTCACTGAGCTCCTCTGATATGTCTATCCCTGGTGACACAGCTCGATCTGGGCTTCGACGTTTGGCCAAGTCACCAAGATCACCATAAGTCCATAGTAGGCATTGGACCAACCATGGTCTTAGAGCTTGAACGCTGCCTGTAACCCCGTACAAAGCTTTAGTTCAAATAACCCTCAGTCCCTGTGCGGGGGCTGAGCTGCTCTTCGAAGGGTGTGTGTCGGGGATTTCAGCAACTCCGGGATGAAAGATAGTCTTGGTGCTTTTTCCAGCGTCTTTGTGCATGACAGAGCTTGGTGTATGATATCTGCTGTGCAATTTCTACATGGATAACCTGCTCTCTCTGTCTCTTTGAGGCACTATGAGGAGCAATCATGCGAGACTGATTCCTGTGCTTTCTTAAGAGGATATATAATACAGTTCACCTCTGTATACTACTGCTGCTGAGAACCTTTTGAATAGACTCTTCGGCAGCCACCAAGGAGGATCATGTTTTCTAGAATAGAGCAAAATCAAGCAGAACAAAATGAAAAAAGAAAAAGAAAAGGGAGAACCTCAGGAAAAAAAGAATAGAGAAGAATAAAGGGTTACTGCAATACCCACTGCTTTTCTGTCAGGCACACCTGTAGCACCACTCTGATATAGACAGAAATCCTATGAAAGAATTAAAGCCAGGTGATAAACCACTGGCCTGTTAACTGAGTATGGTAACATTCATCATCGTAGTCGTTCTAATCATATCTAAATTCATTATTTCATTGTGACATGGCAGCTGAATTTAAGTCCAAGCTTTGGAGCCAGCCTTATGGGTGAAACCTTTTTCTCTGGGCTGCACACAAGTAAATGTGCACAGGGTTGTTTTTTTTTACGTGGGAATATAAATGTATTTTACGTTTGTACATTTTGAACCTTGCCTTCCAACAAAGACATGAATCAACCAAACAGCTTGTTTGACGTGCTGGGATGCACCACAGATGTTTGATTGTGCTTTGGTAAGGTTGAAGCAAAACACCTGGGGTGAGGAAAATATACTAATTTTGTTTAAAATACCTCCTTTTTTCAACACAAACACTACTGGAGATGTCCCAGCATCTTTTTGAAAATATTTGTTATTGTTGCCACAAACACAGCTGGACTTTTCTCGTGGCCTCCTTTAAAATATCCAGTGGTTTTACACATATGTTAGAAAAGTTGTCTCAAACTATGATTACTGGCTTGGCAGCCTCGTTGCCTTGAGGTAACTCCTCAAATACATGTAATGTGAATGTCACATATTGTGGAAATATGGTGCGTATGACACGTGCAAGCGTATCTGTGGTTCACACAAACATTAACTGATGACATTTAAGCTGCCAACTGGGCGGCCCAATAGATCTGCATCTTTACATGCAGTTATTTAAACGGGACTTCCCATGAAAAGGTCAACCTTCCATCGAGATCACTGTGACATTGTCAAGTTGTGAGCCATATCTAAGAAATAAACATCAAATATGCGATGACTGAGACACAATCCTGTTTGTGTGTCTGTAGTTTCCTGTTTTATTTTGAAGTTTTACCCTCATGTGTCATGTTCTGCTTTTCATTTCCTCCCATTGTTTCAATACGTGCCTTTTTTGCGTGTCCACTTGTGTCTCATCTGCAATCAGCCCATGTGTGTGTATAGTCTGTTTATATAGTCTATGTGCTCCCTCTTTGTCAGTTCGTCCTGTGTTCCACCTGTGTTGTCCTCCTGTGTTGTCCTCCTCTGGTTGTTTCACCCGAACCCTCCAGCTTCTCTAAATTTTACCCCGTGGTATGTGTTTTTTTGTCCCTCTTGTTCTTCTTTGTTGGTGCTGTCTTAGCTTTTGTTTGCTACTTTGCATTTTTTTTATATACTATTCTACCTGGTTTGTTTTTTTGTTTTTTTTACTAAAACTTGTTTTCATTTCCTGATCCTGCCTGCTTCCTGTGTATTTATGCATTTGGGTCCTCACCTTTTTAAAAATTTTGACAAAGACTAGCTTTGACAAAGAGTTTGTTTGTCCAAGCAAGACGGCGGAAAGAGAAACTTATTTTTGGTTTTCTGAATGACCAACTTAAATGCGAGATGGAATGCCAGTCATCCTGGAGATGGGCAACATGTGGCCGTGGTTTAAATATAGGATAAGTGCACAGTCTCCTGGACAACATTCATAGTGTTATACGCATGAAAAGTTACAACAAGGGCCCTGACACAGTTGGCCGATGGTCAGTTGTCGGCCAATGCTGGATCCGTCAGTGAGCGTCTGTGGCCCTGGTTGTTGGCATGTGGCCTGCATCATTGGCAGGTAACCACGGTTACAACCATTTAGCACAATTTTTCTTTTTTTTCACCTCGCCATTTGAAACTTTTTATCAGACATATTCTTGATTTTGTTTAAGTGGCTATATAAGTAAGATCACTGTGGAGAAAAATGCTGCTTAATTATGACAATGATTCATCTATCTGCAGTCGTGAGTCTTCTGGTGTCCAAAACCTGCTATTTAATAACTGCAGCTTTCAGTCAGCTGCCCATGCAAACTGAACATTGCCCACTGCAGTAGTTTCACATTAAAAGCATTTAACTGCTGAAACATAGGTTGACTTTTATTTTGAAGGAGGCTGTCACATGAAATGTCTTGCTACGTGCGTTTAGCACGACTGTTGTTCGTCAAATATCTCTCTACAGTGCAAAACAATGGTCATTTTTGGTATTTTTTGGTAGCAGATCTGTTTGAAATATGTCGTAGAAGATTTATATACTCTGTGGGAGTAATGGACACAGAAATGTACCCGCTTGTGGGACAAATAAAGGGATTCTGATTCTGATTCTGATTCTGAACAACAAAGAACTGTTCAGCTTCAGGGGACAGGCTACACATCTCCAACTTTTCAGAACTACCTTTTCCTTATGAATATTATCAGGTTCTGTATTAGCATTGAGTTTAAATCTGAAATATTGCCAAATCGGTGCTTTGCCTTTCGCTTTGACATCAAATCAAATGAAAAAGACAGGGACTTTGATAAGTGTGCCAAAGTACTGACATACAACTCAATTTAACTGCATTATTGCTGACAAGTATGCATTTCTTTGTTAATATCATACACAGTGCTTTCCCTGCGAGCTGGGAACACGTGCACTATTAATGGAACTCTATTGTACAGGAGGAATGTTAAGAACATTTGCAGTTTTGGGAGGGAATTGACAAACACATCGCTAGAACGGACTAAAGTGGGTGGTAATGTTCAGAAATCCAGAAATGCACCGCTCTAGTGTGCATGTCAGTGTCATGTCATGTTTGCAAGCCTTTTTGATGGACTAGTGCCGATAAAAGCCATATATCCATGGATCTGTAGTTACTGTTTTTTTTATTTTTTTTATATTTTCAGCCTTACCGCAAAAAAGGTCAAACCCATATTGACATGACTGACTTCCCAGAAATGAACAGGCAGCGCAGGACAAAGGCTTTACTGAAACACAAAATTAAAAAAGGAATAATTTCAGACAGGCAGTTGATCATTTAGAGTCTAGTATGGAAACTACCCTGAAATAGCGTGAATACACAGAAAATTGTGATATTCAATAGGTACCATCCCAGGTAAAATGCATTGAGTTCACATTGATCCCCAGCTTATTTGATCAGAGATGGTAACAATTAAATATCCTGGCACATTACACACGCACGCACGCACGCGCGCACACCCACACACACCCACACACACACACACACACACACACACACACACACACACACACACAGTGTCATAGACTCAGGCACTGCTTGGCCACCAGACGTGGGCCACTGTTGCTGCCGATTGGTTGGAGTTCTGTCAGATAGCCAAGCTCTAATGGAAACGCTACAATGCAGCCAAAGTACGGGAATCATTTCAGTGATAAAGTTATATGTTCAGCCTAGAACAACCAGTGGAGATAATGTTTGGCCTCATTATAATTCTCACCATGTTTAAACAGGCGGCCACAGAACGCAAACAAAAGCAGATGAAATTTGAAAAGTATTATCAATATTGCAGATAGTGGATGCCCTTTCCAATCACAAGCTGCATATCTCTCACAGCAAATATATGGTTGAGTAGTTCATTCATTTCTATTAGGCCCCTTGTATGTTTCCCTGTGGCTCATATATATTTATGCAGAATTGATGAAAAGGCCAAACAAGCTACCATTAGATATGGGTTGAATTCACTAGCCTGCCTACGCTAAAGGTACATTTAAAAGACATTACTTTGCGGTGACGGATCTCCCTATTTGTTCTGCTCTTTCAGTGGGATCGTTCCTCATGTGGTCCAGGCCACAAGCCAGCTTTTTGTTTTTACAGTAAGTGCATGCATAGCGAGTGTGTGTGTGTGTATCTGAGAGGAGGCTAGAGGGGAAAAGACATAAAAGGAAAGTGTACAGTACTGAAGCTGCATACATGCATGTGTTTTCGTGCATTTTGGTTCATCGTGAATATGTATGCAGATTTACCTGTGGTTCCCTGTATATCCATGCATGTGTGTGTGTGTACGCAGGCATGTGTCTTCATCTTACACTGCAGTCCCCACTCAGCACGCCACTCCATGTATTCTTCAGCTCTGTTAATAGCTGGCTGCTGGAGCAAAATAATTGTCATTTTCCAGCCAGTGGGTCTAAAGTCATACAACATAATGAAATGTATAAAAAAGAGGGGGAAATGGCAGACAGGAGGCATGCTAAATCAAATGTAGAGAGATCTGAATAATTTAAAGCACAGGAAGGCGAGAGGAGGAGGTGCAAATGGAAAGATGGTGAAAAGTATCATTTAGGTTGACAGCGCTATGTGCTAATGTGTGTGCATCTATGAGGGCAGTGCAATATCCAGGGTAATGGTGAATAGAGAAATAAATATGAAAATAAAACGGGGGTGGTGGTGGGGGGGGTTGTAGGGTGATCACACTGGCTGTTAAGCAAGTACAGATTTGATGACTTTGTTCACCGACTGATTGATCGATTGATTTGCTTGTTTACCTGTCTTCTGCTGTGTGTACTATCTGGAGTCTATATCCCTGATAGTCCTGTCTTTCACTGGCAGGTGTATCTGTAACTAACACATTAACTAACCGGGCCAGAGCACTAAGTGTCCTCTGACAGCCTGTCATTTAAGCTCCACAGCCAGGGAAAGGGAGAAAATAGTCGGGAGGGAAAAACAGAGGGAGGAGGGGTGAGGATTAACATGTAAAAGAGGAAGACGGGGAGAGGAGGAAAAAGAAAAAGAGGCGAGTGAAGAGGAAGAGTGTGATCGGCTGTTATTGGGGGTAATGAGGGAGGTGTGAGGGGCAGCGAGGACAGAGGAGGCCGACCTTGTCCAGACGGCCCACTCAGGCGCACGCACGC
>OMLP01036929.1:0-18726 GCA_900302685.1 Spondyliosoma cantharus | reverse complement strand
TAAGATATTGTTTACATGCAAGAAAACATGCTTAATCCCATTTGGAAGGGTAATGCTGAAAGTTCTGTTTTCTCCGATTTGAGGTACACTGGAGAACTTTGGTCATAGCAGGTGTAATCTTCTAGACAGAAAGGTCATCTTGGACTTAAATTGAAGCCTACATATGTGGGAAGTTTTTCATATCCATGTAAGGCAGTGATATGTATAATAAAATGCTTGAAAATGATCACCTTCGATGACAATTTGTCAGGCAGACACACATATTTTTGTCTTTTGGGATAGACTGAGGGTGATATTTGAAAATAGAAAGGCAGTAAGCCCCAGAATATTATTCTGGTAGTTTCCCCTATGTGTCAGGATACACCATGCAAAATTTCAGACTTATCTGACCATTTATGCAGTTGCAGTACCCTAATATATGCAATTACATTATTTCGCCGGAAGCTTTCCCCAAAAAGGTTTTTTTTTTTTTTTGATGGCCCAATGTATGAGATAATAGAAAATAATAGTGAAAAAAAGGTAGCAAAAAACATCCTGAGGGGTGGACCTGGCTCCCGGCCTATAGTGTTGCATATTATTTTATTGTGACTGCAAAACCCTGTGTGATGTGTAAATGGGTTTTACAAATGTAAGCGTTTTGTCATGATTCTCATCATGGCAGCCTCTCCCTCTAGTGTTGGGGCTGTATAGCCTTCTCTGTGTTTGTGTCTCCTCTTGCTTTTCCCCCTCCCTTGTCTGTGTCTTTTTGTATGGGCGTGGCTAACTGCAATCCTGCAGGCAGCTTCAGGTGAAATCCATTCACCTCATCAACCTCCTCCATAAAGACCCTGGTTCTTCAGTCATTCAGCGTCAGATCGTCCGTTCAGCCACAGTGGTATTTTGTAGCTCAGATCCTGACTCCCTCGTGTTAGTTTGCTACTCGAGTTATTAGCTTGTGCAGCTAATTTGTTCTGTCTGCTTGTCAAAGTGTGTTGACTCTGCCTGCTTTCTTGCCTGCCTGCCCTGCTTGCCTGCTTCTCAGCTCGCCTGCACTTGGACTTCCGGGTTCGCTTCGCCATCCAGCCGAAGGTCCCGGTCTTCTTCGATTCCGCTGTGAGTGCATCTACATCTGCCACGACCGGCTGGTCGTTCACAGGACCATTGGGAGACCAAGCTCAATTACCACTCCGGAGATCGGCTACGAAGCGTCGCGGATCACCCGCTACAAACATCAGCAGAGGCTCCGGGTACTCCTTGTATCCTACCTGTTCATATCTGACTCTTTGTGTTTTGAATAAACGTCATTACCAACCGCTATCTGTGTCTGGGTCTGCGTTTGGGTTCGATCCCTGTTGCTAATATGACATTGCGTGCATAAACCTCTCGTCCAGCAACTGGGCCTTGCACTGTATTTCGCCGCTCGCAGATCACCTATTGCGCAGTTGCGCTAATGCGTAGGGATACGGAGGTTCTACGGTTGAGAAAACGTAGTGCCAAAAGAAAGGGGGCAGTCTGACGTTGATGTAAAGCGGTGTGAATTTTCTCTGTACAACGTACACTTGAACTGAGATATTTTTTTTAGGTGGGCCTTGTTTTAGGTGGTTAAAATTCGCTTTTCATCTGGACTCCGTTCACTGCAGTACAAAGCTGAGACAAAAATACGAATTATCCGTGCATTTATATGTAACTAAGCTTTAGGAGCGTTCCACCTTAACTTTCCTCCATGTTAAGTGGCATTCGGAAATCGACACTTTTCAGCTGGCAGAACAGCGGCTGGCGGAACAGGCATATGCTAGCGTGAGTTGTTCTAAAACTTTCTTTTTAGTTAACTCTGTGTACACAAACAATGTTCTCAATGCTCATGTTCATGTGTAGAGACCCTGGTGATACTACGAGCAAAGTTTCATGTTGTGTCGAGCCTTCTTCAGAAAAGTGCCCCTTGCACTCTTATTGAAAATGATTTTGACCCGAAAACGAAAATACGGTGAATCTTAAAAGTGCGCCTTTCGTCGTAATTATGCTTTTACACAAATTTTTGACTCAGGTACATTCACAAGAAAAGCCTAGTTTGCATTTTGGCGAGAGTTTCACTTTAATGCTTGGAGGCTTTATACGTACCTAGAGGTGCGATTTTTCAATTACGTGGCGTCATCCCATAAAGTTAATGGGCAGAGCAGGAGCTACCGATACTGATACTGTTCATGTGCAGTGGGTTGGACTACGTGGAAGCAATTTTGAGAGCATGTCTGGTCTCATGCAATCAGCTTCATTCAAGCAACCGGGCTCCGTCTTTGATATATAATATATTGATTGACATATTTATATTTTTGTTAAATAGTCTGGTGGCTGTTGTCTTTGTTCACTTTACAGAACCAAAAGCAAGAGCATAAATGTAGGATTAAACTGTGCTTTTCGCTGCTCTAATTGAAGATGCAATCTTTAGCTACTGTACACTACTTTTAAAGATCATCGACATAACATTAACCAGAAAGTTTATAGCTACTTTTAGAGAGACAATATCAAAGATTGCACATTTCAAAAAATGACTGTTGAGTCGCAATTGTCAAATAAGGTAACACAATGGTTATTATAGCCTTTGATCCACTGATGAAATTACTCTAATAAAAAAAGAGTGTTTAACTGGCAAAACACACGTTCACTTGAAGTCACAGGACAATGGGTTTGCCACGTACTTACTTCTCGAATTAATTAAGAATATGTATGTCTACGACACAAGACAACAGTCTCTTTCTGCTTTGGTTGGCAGTGGATCAGTGTGACGAGTAGTGGAAAGAGACGGAGCAGCCATGGAGCTGTTCGATGAAGAGCTACATGTGACAGGCTACACCTTCATCCTCTCAGCAAGGCATTTCCTTTCACTGCCTCTTGCTGTTCACAGACTTGTGTTGCGTGCAGCATTAAGTCAAATCACGTTTGCTCACAGAAAGATTGAAAAAGGAACATTATTGAACGGCTTCCTCTGTAAGATGAATTTGTTTGTTTTGCTGCCCCTCAAATTCTGTCACCTGTAGTGTAAAACTGTAACTAAAGGTGTCGCCAGATCAACCAGGACTGAAATCTTGAAGACTGCTACTTCAAAATGACAATTGTTAGAATATTTAGTTGTAGGTAGTTAGACAACAAAATCAGCAGTTGTTTCGAAATATTTTAAATTGCTTTTGTTTACCTCTGTGTGTAACCATAGATCCACTGTTTTAATGATCGTCACATAGTTTTGGGGGACCTTTTTCAAGACTTTATTTGAGAGAACAGCTCCAGAGTGTCAGTTCTCAGGGTGAGAATGAGAGGGGATGAGCGGCAAAGGGCGACAGGTTGGTTTTGAACCCTAGGGTCTATATGCCACAGTTATTATTGTTAATTGTGTAATTTGTGTCATGCTAGAAAAGAAAGCCTAGTAACAGCGACAGTAACCAGTAGGTGCTGGGCCTGGTGAAGAATGAATCACATCAGACAGGATATCATACCACAGTACTAAAGCTGCATTTTGGATTAAACCGTATTAATAATTCAATTTCATTAATATGAAACTTACAATTAAAGGGGAAATGCAGCAGAAGAGAAACGATTAAATAGGAGGGGTGAGGAGCGAAGCTGTCCAGCCTGTTGGCAAAATGACCAAAATGTGTCCCCCGTGTTAACCTGCCATTGTGTCGTAAATCATCTCACGTGACATTACTGAGCCAATCGAACTGCGATATAAACCACAGGGAGAGAGGAGACAAGAGAGAGCAGTTGGGATAAAGAGCCTGGATGAGTCAGAGAAAAAGTAATTTCACTGTAGAATGAGAAAAGTAGACAGAATACAGAGCTTATATTCAACAATGAACAGGCTCTTATGTGCTCACTCTTCCCGTGGGCATTTCAAAAACCAGTATGTCTCCCAGACAGCGGTGATTATTAAAAGCAAATTGAAGCACGCAGCCTCTTCTGAGCAAACACTCCTGTGTTAGCTCCTGTTAAAAATTTGCAAATTGACGACTGTACATACAAATGCACGTGTGCCTGTCTTATGTATGTTTGTTTCCCCACCTCAGCACCCTCCTCCTTCGCTGACAACCGGAAAAAAGAGGTGACATCTGTCCTTGGGATCCAGGATTCCTGAGCCTACCACCTGCCACAATATTGGCCTCCCATGGTGCACTGGTCAGCCATGCGTGAAACCATGAAGGACATGCGGAGTTGGGTGGGCGAGGTCGAGGCGGGGGGAGGGTGAAGCAGTCAGGTGTAACAGGATTTTTCTGTGATCCAACCGACCTTCTCTCGACCCGTGCCTTTCGGCCCCTGCCCTGGGTCACTCACCTCATCACCCATGTACCTCCCACCCATCTCCCTCTCTGCCCCCCTGCTCTGACCTCGACAGCCCCTCACATCTGGACACCTGAGGCCGGGCCAGCAAGAGGCGGGAGAGAAAAAACAGCCGCTTTATTTTAGTGGTCCAGTGATTGTGAGATGGAGATGGAAAACTATTCTCCCTCCTTTCTGCTCTCCTCTCTCCTCCTCTATGAGCCCAGAGTTTCATGGTGATTGAATTCCAAGGAGAATGGATTTACAATTGCAAGCACGGCGCCATTACTGGAGCCTATTCTAGACCCCGCAATTGCTCTCCCATCGCTGTTTCCCCCTCTTTCTTTGTCGCTTTCAGGTTTTTTCCTATCCTCTTTCCTATCCTTGTAAGGCATAATGACGCGCTGATGCACTCTGGGTAATGTGCAGAGGAGATGGAACAAGCCCCGTAGTGTGCCCTTGAGATTCCAAATCAAATAGCATCTTAACCCTTACACAAATTGATTCCTTAACCCTCCGACAGCAAGACTTGAACCTTGAATTATGCCATTGATAGGCAGCAAATCTTGAGAGAAACACCTCGTTTTCATCTTGAAAAAAGGATCCGCCGCGCTCCTCCGCCACACCGCATAGATAGATTGTTTCTCGAAGCTTGAAATATTCCTGATAGTCAGCCCTGAACAGTGCAGGAAATCGGATTTCATTTCTCACTCACACAGCCCCTCTGCCACCTCTAATCCAGTGGCGGCTTCCATAGTCAGCCCCTCAATAGGCCTGGAAAAACACAATTTCCCCACCACATCAATAAGCCGGGGTTTATTCAGCGGCATGGTGGTCCGTGTGGACTGGCTGCCTGCCCTGCCAGTGACTGAGTTTTATTAGTGGGAAGGGATGGGAGCGCTGAGACAAGGGGGATGGATGCTGCCATGTGGCTAAAGAGCGACAACAGATTATCGCTGCCACCACTGAAAAGCCAAACTGTTGACATTTTCGATTTTCTTCCCAACTATCGTCAAGTTTATACATCCACTAGTAAAAATGTATCAAATTTCCATGTGTAGAAAAGAAGGATTGTAGAGCTGAACAATTAGTCTTGCAACAAAAATAAATGTAAGGTCATCTTTTTCGATCTAATCGATTAAAGGGGCTCTACAATTTGTGGCATTTTACGTATCAATCACTTCATTATTGACATAAGTTAGCGGATTGTAACGTGACGTAGAAAATGACACCTTCCCCGTCTCTCTTGGTTGTTTATTCAAGCCTGTGGACGTTTGTTTAAGGTGTTTAATGCTGCTGGACTGTGGAATTCGTTGTGAAGGACTCAGTTCGGATTTTCCTCGACAGTCCAAAGGATGTGGCTTTATGTTCTTGAGTGCCTCGTCTCAAGTGCCTCTCTCCACGACCACTAGTGCAACAGTAGCTAATGTTAGTCCACTTACATAAACGAATGGCTTCCAGTCCAGAACAGAGTGTCCGCAGAGTCCCTTTAATGTAGAAATGTTAAAGATCAATCAATAATGAAAATGTTCATTAGTTGCAGCCTTTAACCGCTGTCAATACGACACATTTGCTACTGATAATTAAAACATTTACTTCCTTTAAATACATTAACTTTAACTAATTTAAACTTCACACGTCAGCATTAACCCCCTCCTCACTTCATCCACAAACTCCTGCAGCTCCCTGATTAACTGACCTACTTCCTGATAATATGTCACATTGCTGATGTTCGCCGCCACCATGGCCCCAAATTAATCTGATCTATAATTAAGGATTTTTATGACCTGCAGAAGCAGGTAAAATGCTCAGTGGGAACTCACGGGGAGGCTCCAAAGTCACCGCTCCCACCATCAACGACAGGAAGAGATGAGGGGTCGTGTTTTTTAATGCCGCACTTAATAATTACTTTACTTGGCTGAGTGAGCTGAGTATGAAAAGGTCAACTCTGTGCTGCATTTGTTCTTTGAAGCAACGTTGTTCTAGATTGAGCCCAGTGGCAGTACGACTTCCAAAAGGAGAAGATGATAAGTAAATCTGTTTTTTTAAATTCTCAATATGGATTTTAAGCGGCCTTCACCAAAGGACACTCGGGGGAAATGATGCCTCCTCACTTAAACCTGAACTGATTAGTCTCAATTCAAACAGACAAGACTGAATTTTCCAGTAAACAACACAACATTAATAGTTCATTTCCATGTGTTGTTTTTGACAAAAATTACAGATGTCCTGTTAATGATACCTTTTAGAGACTCACAGTGCCACTGTGACAGGTCACGACTGCGCAGTGAGCAGCTGCAGGAACACTGTTTTTAATGGAAGCCAGATTTACTCATAGAGCACCGTGATGAATATAATTATTCTGTAAGAGGATTTTACCAATAGCTCCGAGTCGTGTGCGATAATAAGCTCAGACGATGAGATAGATTTCTGACAACCAGCACACACTGTAACCCACCTCACGAAATATGCCTGATGCACTCTGATTTTTTTAACACATGCACATCTTTATATTCATGACCAGTCACATTAGGGATGTTTTAACAAGCAGGCGACCACATTGATTGCCACACACGTCCTTAATCTTTGCACTAGTAAGATATGGTCATACCAGTGTTGCCATTTTAAAAATGGATAGACAAGCAAGATTTACAGCAGTGTCACTAAATACAGTGCAGCTGCAAATACTTAATGAACAGGGAAATACAACAGGCAATGATTTTCTCAAAATACACCTCCACCTCCACCAATCTCCCAAAATTCTCAGGTGTAATTTTCCAAAAATCTGTCACCTAAGCTCACACCCATTTTGAACCAGTAAATTGATTATTAATTAATGGGTATAATGCATTTAAAGGCAGTTTTATCAATTGGATGACTGTACAGGCCCTGCGCAGACACAGTGGGTTGACTGTAACATCAGTTTGCTCTTTAAATGCATGTCATTAAATAGTGTTAGCTTCACTTGTGCTTGACAAGTCCAAGCCATAAGGGGCTACAACATTACACTGCATTTCCTACAGTTTACACTGAAGCACTTCTTGAATACAATGCGTGATGAGAAATGACAATGTGGCTAACATTACCTGTCTAGTTATTCATGACCACACTTTTTACAATTTCTTACCCAGGTTCTTCCTCCCTGCTGTGCTTTCCCTCCACACTTGCACCACATATCTCCCTCATTAGCTCTTCCATGCTTGCGGTGTTTCCTGTGTTTTACCGCTCATTCCCCGCACCTGTGTTTCTCTGCCTCACTCCACCTGCACCTCATCCCCTAATTAATTAAGCTTTTATTATTTGTGTCCGCATGCTCGACTTGCGCTTGCTGCCTGTGTCCTAGTGTTTTCCTGGTTTGTACTTAGTTTAATTTATTTATTTGTTTTTGCTCTTGGATTCTTCCTGTTTTGTTGTCTGCCTTTTTGGACTTTGTAGAGTCTGTCTGTCTTGTGTTTGGGTCCATTTTGTTTACATTTTTAGAGGAAACACTTCAATACAATGGACCGGCGAGCTATGTCTCTTCAGATGGACCTACATGGTTTTATTTCCCCAAAAAAGTGGTTGTGAAGGGAAGAGACAAATAATTGTCTTTGATCCTGATTAATTGTGCCATCAACTACACATACGATGTTATGTCAATTTTAAAGATCCAGTCATTGAGTGAGAGGGGTGACTACAGACAGAGAAAGGACACTATTAAATAAATATATTACAATATATTTTACAATAAGTCAATAATGTTAATACAATATTTTGGCAATCAGGAAATATGATATTTGAAAATATGCTGAACATCAGCGCTCACTAATCGGTCTATGCCAGATGTACACTGCGTACAAGGTTTATGTGGTGGAATGTCATATGATGCTAATGTAACCCAGTGAAAGAAAACAGGTTAACAGTAATAATATGCTGATCTAGATGTATTATTTCTATGCTGAGAAGGTCAGAGATGTCGGGCCAGTCAGAACACAGAGTTCGTCAAATCCCGCCTGGGCATGATTGACAGATCACAACGTACCTGCATGATGGGATGTGTGTGGAAGAGAAGAGACGTACTCATAGCGAACTGAGCATTATAAAGAGAAGTGAAGAGAATTAGCAAGTTAAGTTCGTAGTGGCTAAAACGTATAGTTTTTGCACGTCAGTGAATCATTATAGAAGACTATCCAGGGACGGTCCGGAGTAGGAAAGTCCCGTTTTTTCCTCAGTTAATCTCGGTCAGGTCTTATGGACGGAGTGAGAGCTTCTTCGGGAGATCCATTCCAATTGATGGCAAGCTTCCCAGCGTGATTCTTCTTGAAAGCAGAACCGATTCATCGAATATTCCACCTGGTGGTAGGGTGGTGTCAGCCGGCAGGACTGTCACACATATACATTCACTCATATCCCAGGAACATTCATAAGAACACTGGACACTTGAATATTAAGGGATCTACAGACGGTGGACTTGAAAGACACTTTACTGTGACAGTGATCACAGTACAGACAGACTTCATTGACTTTTTTTGACTGACCAGATTTATTATTTTAAAGGGCCCATTTTTATTTCATTGTCATTCATCTGTTATTCATGGTGTGTGAATTACCACCTGCAAGTTAATTTTACTAAACATTCAGTTTGCAACCTACCTTGTCGTCTGTGTACTTTCCTGTATGGTTATTGCAGTTCTTTCCTCTAGCTCCTTATGGACCTAGATTATCAGTGTATTACCAGGAGTGGGTTACACTAAGTTAAATAATATGACCATATGTTTTAAATTTTAAATTCAATACAAAAGTAAAATCATAAACTCATAGATACCAGCCACCTAAATATGCCTGATTTGTTCATCAAGATCCATGCATCATTACCTGAGGAATTGATAAAAGTTCAGAAAAACAACTTATCTTGGAATGTTAAAGAAAATCTGAAAAAATCCCTTTAGTTGGGATCCACACCAAAAGTGAATTGGTTCTATTCTAGTCTGAAACCCATGTCATGGAAATCCGTCTGACAACCCAACCAACTAATCACCAAACAGACGCTAGTGAATACATAACCTCCTCGGCGGAGGTCATAAGGCTTTTGAAAATGTTTGAGGCTAAAATATTGTGACATTTATTTTTTTGTGAATTTCAGAAAATCTGATGAATTTGAGAGTCACACTGGCTGAAATGTCAACCTCAGTTCACTTTTCTTCACCGAGCAGCCTCCCAGCGGCCAAACACCCTGTCTCACAGCGCCAGGCCGCTGTGAAGGGTCGATTTTGTTTGTCACCATCTGTCTACACCAGTCAGACATGTTGTCTTTCATTTGAAGGCCCCAGTCTCAGGTTTGTGTGTACACATATGTGTATCAGTACGAGAGGGTGTGTCTATATGTATACTTGTTTGCTATTGATTTGCCATATATAAGTGCCTGTACACACACAGACGTGTGCATCCCAGAGCAGTGACCTGTCAATCTCAGATGCTGTCTGTGAGAATTGCGTTCTGCTTTCAGACTCCATGGTCCATGTGACACGGCAACCTGCGAGCCAGTCATTCACACCGCCGCTCTCACTCCTGTATGTGCTGAAAGCATTCCCTGACCGCACAGGCACCCGGAGAATAACGTGTGAATCGCATGTCATTTTCCATGATGACAATTTTCGATCAAGACGAGAATAAAGTAACTGCAGGAACATGAAAAATACAAGGTGAGATCTAGCAGCCAGCTGACTGAAAAACATGATTATTGTTTACAGTGTTCCTCTTCAGTTCAGGTTTACATGACTTGTAAAGTAGGAGATCAAAGCATGCACAAGATACACCAACTTTACATACTGAAACATCATGTTGGGCTTACAATACACATCAGGAGTGTAAAGCTCTGCAGGGTTAGGGTTAAACGGGTTTTAAAAGAAACAACTGCATTTTCAGGTTCATAATATTATCTTAGATAGGTTACTACTAGAATACATTTTTTTTAGCTTAAATGCTCAAAAAACACACCCAGTCATGCAGCACTTTATGTAGCACTCTGTCTGAAACACTCATTTAAGCTCATTTCTCTTTAAAGCCCCATGTCTCCTCTGATTGGTCAGCTCACACATGCCTGACCCAGCTCTGCTGATAACAACAGAGCAGATGTGCTTAACTAATTCTTACATCCAGACTATGCTTAACTGTGTCTGTGACGCGGTGTGATATCACAAAGTCACAAAGGCAAGACTACTGACGAGACGTTTCAGGGGCAGTGTTTCCAGTGGGAAAGAGGAGCTTCTAGTAGTGCAGTCACCTTTTATAGTTTTCAAGATGTTTTACATGTGCAAGAACATTTATAAAACACTGACGGAAAGTCAAAGAAAACAAAGCAAAAAAGCATCTTGGTCTTCTTTAAAGAACAGACAACTGACCAAACTGTTTGCAGCACACTTCAAAGATTTCACACATACTGTATAGTCACATCCTGGCACACTCTGAGCACCCACATTAATAATGTGCCCACAGAGGCCACAGGGGGTAAATAATATCTATTTTTCATGTCACACACATAATAGATCCCGTGAACCAGAATGATATGCCCCGCCCCGCCCCGCCACACACACACACTCACATACACACACCCGAAAGCAAAAAGCAAGAAAACCATGCTTTGCAGTTGATATCGATTAGATGTGCCTGAATTTCCCCATTTCATCACTTTCTATGATTACTCCTGTGATTTATGGTGTCTTAGCAATGTCCGTATATTTTATTTGAGTGACTGGAACACCTTGCAAGAGGAATGGGAGACTGGTCAGCGCACATACACACACACACACACACACACACACACACACACAGCAAGAGAGAGAGGGAAACGAGGTGACACTGAAGGTGAATTTCAAAATGTTGTAAGGCAGGCAGTTTAATGTGTTAAAGGGGGGTTACATTATAAGATTAGCTGTTTTTATTTTTAAGTCAGACAGCAGATTTCATCAACAGTTTTAAATCTCATTAACTCCCACAAACACTCAGATTCAAACTCAGACAGTACACAACGGCAAGTTTATTTGGCACACAGGATAATGACCCTTTAAAAAAAAACAAAGAACAAAATATTAAGGCAACAACAAACAAACAACAACAACAAAAATCCAGTTTTAGCTGTCTGAGGATTATTAAAATGTTGTTTCCACCATGACAACAGAGCATGTGAAGAATCATCCCAGTATCCCAGAAATGACATCCACATTGGATGACAATGCAGGAAGTGGCGTGACACTCATGTAGCCAGATGGAAAGTGGAGGTCAGGGTGGTGGTTGGTGTTTTAGTCAACGACAACCACTGCCATGTTTTTTTATTTGCCACAATACAGATATGTCCCCACACCACAGTAGCCATTCACAAATGTTGTACAAGGAAAACTTGTTTAGAAAATGTCAGCATTCTAGAAAATCAGAAGATTTGAGAGTTCATTCTGACTTCTTTGGGTTTTTTCTATTTAGAAAATGAGAGTGAGTAAAAAGTCAGTGGCAGAAGAGAGTATAAACACAAAATATCCCAGACAAATGCAGCGCAATAGTTGACAGCAATTTGTCTTCTGGCTAGATGAACAATGTTCACATGATACATGACGTTCACCAAATTACAAAGAAATGACAAGTGACTGATCATGATGAAATTATTTATTTTGTTCAGCTCACTGAAAATAACAAACACAGTCTCTCCGCTGAAAGCAAACATTACTAAATGACGGGTGATGACAGATTGCTTTGTACAGGTAAATATGTCTGTCAAAGGGATATCTGATGGATTTTCCATGCATAGGAATAAATCCTGTGAATGACACAAGGTGGAATTGCTCTATGAGATGCCACCTTGGCCAAAATTGAATATTTCACTTGCACATACATATATACTGGTACCCAGCACTTATATACATGCATATATTACATTTCATACGCCACCAAAGTCATTAACCCTCTGGGGTCTGGGGTATAATTGGTCGTTTTTAAAATCCGAGTAGGAAAAAGTTCGATTTTTTACTGTGAAAACCACAAATATGTTTAACGAACCATTTGTATATTTGTGCAAATATAAATTGTTGTTTGCTAAATTAGTGCATAAGTTTTTGAAATTTACAAAGTTAAATGTAACTATTTACATTTAAATGCAGGCAATGCCTCAGGTTCAGGTCCGCCTCAGCTCCTTCCAGCTGCACTGTCTGCTCCACATTCAGCAGTCTGCTCGTTGTTTGGACCCATTAAACAAAAAAACGACTCCACTAAAAGGTGCATTAAAGGTGCAATATGTAAGAATTGGCCACCTGTCAAATTACATACTCAAAATCATAGTAACTGCTAACTGCTGCTGACTGTAGCTGCCCTCCAGGGAAATGTAAGTGTTTACACCACTAGCACAGGAGCTTTGGACCAGAATGGGCTGGAGCTAGCTGCTTAGCAGGCTAACTTCAGGAGATGTCTCTGCAGCACCCTATATAGACATCATAATGGCAAAAGTGCTGTTTTTATTCACATTCTGGTGATAATTATAGTTATTTTTGGACGTTTTCAACTAAACTTGTTACATATTTCCCCTTTAAACAGTACGTCTCAAACTGCCCCTCCATGCATCATATTCCACAGGTTTTGTTGTCATGTTGTTGTTCTGTGTGACATTTGGTGAATAGAGTGAAATTATGACTTTAAAAACGAACAACACATTTACTACACCGCCTCTATACTCCTCCTCTGCCATCGAATCAAAATGAAAGATTGAAAAAATAAATCAACCGCCGACTGAATACATTAGTCTTCTTCTGCTGTTATTCAGCCTTCCTTTGATAGTTTTGACTGAAGGCCTGTTTACAAAGAACTGACTTTATATAACTGATGACACTGCTGGTGTCAGGATCACATGAAGCACTCTGCTGTCCATCTAGTTTCTCTTCTGAGTTTGATCAACTATTTGAGACTCTTTTTGTTTACAAAACACAGCTGACGGGAAAGAATTGCATTCAATAAAACATGTGAGTCAGAAAGCTGCTATCGACCCGGCTGAGCCTCTGTAATATAAACAATATGTAGTGTCCAATTCCAGCAAATCTTCTGTCTTGTGGTCAAAGCTCAATTTGTCATCAATAAACATGTCCAGGTATTTGTATCACTTGTCAAGCCGCTCCATAGCTTGGCCCTTGACAACGTTGGCATCTGAAATCGATCAACATGTTGCGATACTAAACCTCAAAAATGAATTCTCGCATCACTGAACAAAACCAGCAGGTCCAAGGCTGCCCATTTATCCCATGGGGGTATATGTGTGGAGGGATATTGATAGTCTGCTGTCTATCACCTGCAGACGTGGAGTGGAGGGATGGAAAATAAAAATGTAATCACATATTTTGTGGCTGATATTAATCTTTAAGATGTAAAAGCATGTTGTACATTATTCATTATTCTAGTCACGATGACAGACATATGTGAAAATTGTAAAATAATAAAACTTGAGAGGCATTGAGATGAACTTGAATCTACTAGACTCTCAGTAACCAACAAAGGATAAGGATCAGAGCGCATGATGCTCAGCTTTCGACTCACTTACATCACTGATTTTATTGCTTTATTTGCTCCACTTGTTTTTGAGGTCATGTTACTCTTGTGCTCTGTGTGTGTGCGTGTGTGTGTGTGTGTGTGTGTGTGTTCGGACTATGATCACCAAGACAAATCCTTGAAGTCATGACGTGAATGAAGCTTTTGTGATTTAGTTAACTTCATATCAAACCAGTAAAGGGCATCAGGCGTTTCCCACGTTTCAAACGTGGAACATAAGGGAGAGCGCGGGA
This sequence comes from Spondyliosoma cantharus, assembly GCA_900302685.1. Lineage (NCBI taxonomy): Eukaryota > Metazoa > Chordata > Actinopteri > Spariformes > Sparidae > Spondyliosoma > Spondyliosoma cantharus. The sequence goes on along the minus strand of OMLP01036929.1, from coordinate 4,651 downwards.
GTGTGAGCACGTCAGTGCATATGTGTATTCGTGCACAGATCTGCGTAAGAGTGAGAGCAGCAGTCTGAAGTAAATTAAGAGGATGAACGTGCACAAGGACACACAGAGATACAGAGAAAACACTGGAAATGAAAAAGGTAAGGAAGAGGCATAGAAGTTGAAGGAAAGAGAGATTTTAAATGTTAGTTTCATTAATTCTCCTTTCAGAAATTCCATTTGCGTCCATGGCAAAAACCACAAATCATGGGTGTCAGATTGGGGAAGGGACACTAGGGACGTGTCCCCAGCAAAATCCAGTGAGTGAAAAATTGTCCCCAGCAATAATTTGTTACATAAACTGTTAACAGATCTCGTTCCCACCTTCCTAAACCAATATCCACAATATTATTGGCTTTGCGTTTTCTTGCTAACATGTGATAAGCTGGCTCATGAATGTGGACTAGCTGTAAAGGCTAGCAACATCCTGGTTGAATTTATTTGTGCCAAAGCTCTTCTATGCACCCTGGGATAAATAATGTCAGAAGAGCATCTCATATTGATCCAGTCACAGTAGCCTACATTTTTGATGTGCTCTATCAAAATCAGTCGGATGTCGCAACTGCACATTTCTTGATAAACATGGATTTATGTCAACATCTTAATCTTTTTGTCTGATTTTAGATTAGCCTTGACTTTTAGAAAATTAAACGCTTATCACCAGATATAGTCGATTAATACATTTCTGAAGCTTAAGCTTGTTAAGGCATTTGTTCTGCGTTTGATTAATTTGGGCTACATAGGTGTAGAGCTGCTGGAGCAGAAAATGTTTATAGTTTGCATAATCCAGTTGAATGTTAAAATATTAAAGTTATAAATTGCCAAAAACCACTTAGTTGTATGGCATGCTTTCAACAAAGGTTGACATCTTCTCATTAGCAAAGCTGAACAGCTCTGCTTGCGCAACTCGTTACAATAGGCTTATGTGACGAGCTGGACACGCACAGTATCCTCCTGTCATTCACTCTGTGTGCGAGCGCCGCGGGGCTGCATTTCCCCTGACCTACACACTCACAACAAGAAGAGTACAGCACAAACAACTGCATTTAGGACCTGAGCCAAACTACAAACCTATATTTGTTTAAAATGTGACCTGTCCAGGCTTTGCGCACAGTCGATCAGGAGTTTCTGCTCTGACATATTCAGTGGCAAAAATATTCACAGTGGGACAATCATCATGACAATAGTTACAGTTTGAATAAACCATCAGCCTACCTGCTGGAGACACACTACCCATTACTGCTCGTTAAAGAGAAGGACAAGATGAAATCTAAGCTTGATGAATAAATATTCCTGTGGTAAATAGTAATTATGACAGAAAGCCATAATCATAAATATGAAATTAATGTGAAATGATTTTCACTTTCTAACTCATAATTTTGACTTTTCATAAATTAACTGGGTTATTGGGCTGCTAAATCTTTTTTTAATAACAATGTTTTCTAATTCCTTTTGAAGTTGCTCCTTCTAGTATGCATGATCTCAGTATTTATGAAATCATGGCGACAACCCTGCATGCAAGAAAATGTTCCACTTTAAAAGTTTCTTGTGTTCTGGTTTGTGCTTACAGAGGTGCATGGAGAGGCTGGGCGGAGCTTTCTATTACCGGAGCCGCTGTCCAGACGCACCTGCAGCAGGTTAGCAATCAGCGGCTGCTGATGAAGCCCTGCTCTTCACGCTACCTACTGCCAGATGATTATATCTACTCGATGTGTGATCACCAACCCGCCGGCTTCCTGTGTTCCTGCTCCAGCCATCCAGCCCTCTGCACCACTGCAGCCAGCTGACTTACTCTGTACTCTCTGGCGTATCGGCGCTCCATGCTAGCAGCGTCACCGTGAGCTACAGCTCCTGCACCCCCACCTCCACGCTACCAGACTGAGACTCCATCCGCAGCGCTCAACTCCCTCACTATCGGATTCATAGTGAAATCACTAAATCACTTTTAAAACTATTTCCAGCTTCAGTGTCCGCATTTGGGTCCCCACTCCACCCAGCATAACAGCGCCCATCACATGAGCATGTGCATGAGTGTAATCGCGCTCTCTCTTTCTGCCCTTCTGGTGCCAAAAGAAAACTACAGGGCGCAGTTTGCAATGAAATATTCAACAGCGATCAGCAGTTGATGAACACTTTGATCACAAAAATCACAAAAGACGAACGCACAAACATTTGTGACAAGCTACAGACACCCGTAACCACTATGTGACTGCGATGTCAAGCAGGTGACCTCATTTAGTGTATGAATTTCAACATTTTTGTAGAGGGATGACAGCGTTTCACAGTTGTAAACATTATACCACTGGATATATTTTTGCCAGTAGATTAGGCTGTCTGCAGCCCTGTTTGTGCAGACACAACGAGGTGATTTTAACATCACCTCAGGACTTCTCCAATGTGCCTGTTGTGACCGAAACATTATGTTTTCCTAATCCTAACCAAGTGGCTTCCATGTCTAAACCTAACCAGAGCATAAGCATAGTGTTGTGGCAAGAGAAAAAATGAAATTTGAACCAAAAGAAACATAAAGAAATGCAAAGTTTTGAACTAGATACAATTGAACTGTTTCATGATGTTATTTCAAAGTGTTTACATCTGCCTAATCTTTCATATGTCATTAATAACATAACTTTTACTAAAGTGAAATTACCTGCTGGGAGGCTGGGACAGCTTGAGACTACCCCAGAGAAAGGTAGTCCAAGATGTTGCTGTTGGGTAGATATCAAATAAGCTAGCAAAGCAACACATAAATAGGCACAGCAGAAACATCAGATCATGGAGGTACCATCGTGTTTTACTATAACCTAGATCTTTAAACATTACAGTTGAGGCTGAAAATGACAACAGAAATAAATATGTTTGTTTTCAGCTTAGCTCAGCATTAGGACTGGAAGCTGGAGGAAGCAGCTATCCGGAACATCATGTTTTTACTAATTAACACATTATTTCTTGTTTCTTTAATCCATACACCAACAGAAATGCCACAATGACATGTTGGCAGTTTGCTTTTGGCAATAAAGTTAATAAATGTGTTTTCCAAAATGTTGAACTGTTCCTTTAAATGGGTCAGTTGCAGTCAACTTCACAAACAATTGCCCATGTCTGTTTGTTGGGCTTGATGAATTATTTGAATAAAGATGACGGTGGACTTTCTCCTCTGTAACCCAAAACAGAAAAGAGGCTTAACTCTGGCTGACAGGCGAAGCTCTTAACATATCTTTAAGAGCACAGCGCTGCACTCAGACGCTGCTGTCAGCGGTGAACTCGGCTGTGATAGCAGCCCATGATGAGTTCAATAAATGACACCTCTCTTTTGAATGTAGTGGGAGCTACAAGTGGGAACACTCTCCTCTGCAGCTCAAGTCTCCAGTCACTTGGGGAAGGTAGAATACTTCACATTACGTAGCTCTCTGTGAGGACTTATCAAGACACTCTCACTCCAAACTCATCAACAGCTTGGTCAGTGGCCTTAAGCTTCAAACTAGACGCTCTTACTCAAGTCAGTTTTGTTTGTGAAGGGTACACGTAATGTTCAGTAAGCTTTTCAAAATAAAGCTTGCTGACCAAAAGTTCAGACATTATGACATATCATGACTTTGGTGAGGTTAAGGCACACAAAATATTTGGTTGGGGAATGGATAATACTTTGGGGTAAAATAACTACATCTAGTCACCTCACTTATGTAACTTAAAATATAATGTCTACATATCTTAACTTACTTATGTAACATTACTTACATTACAAAACAAATGAATCTTGGCTGTTGGTCACACGGGACGCAAATGTATGACCCACCCAACCACACCAATGACCCCCTGACACTAATTTGTCTTGCTTCTTTATTCCACTGTACGAGTGGGGCGCTTCAAGGAGTGATGCTAGAGGGTTACCTACAGCATCAAACTTAAAAGCAAAGGGCCACTGACAAAGACGGCTGTATTTTTTAGCACTGGGAGTGAGAACATGCTGGTCAAGACATGTTTGTAAAAGAGACATGATGATCAGCCAGAATCACACCAGGCTAGGCAGGAATCTCTGTGTCCCCAGTGTGTCTCAGGCATGGGCGTAACCACGCATTCTTTGGGGGGGTCGTGTCCCCCCCAATATTGATAAAATGGCAATCTGTCCCCCCCAATATACAGTAGAAAATATGTTAAATATGCACTCTTTTATAAACCCTGTCAACAGATCTGTCTCGTTATTTCTTATTTATTTTCAATTTATTTCCGTTTTCAAGGAAAACATAAGTGTGTGAACCCCCCCCTCCCAATTGTAAACTTGGCTGCGCCCATTTCTATTCAGATTTTAAAAAAAAAAAACATTCAGGGGAAGGGCTCTCATACCATGGTTACGCCCTTGTAGTCAGGGTTTATAGGAAGCCAATACAAATGCTGATAGTTTCATTATTTTATATCCATTACATTATGCAATCATCATTTACTTTATAATAAGGAGGTTGAAGCAGAAATGTCCTGGTTTAAACACACTTAACTGCTTCTGTGTATGACAAGCGCTACCCAGATTTTAGCTCAACAAATCAGAATATGTACGATGCTGCAAAATCAATATGTATTATACATTATGAGCTTTAAATCCACAGATGGACGTGGAGCA
>OMLP01036923.1:0-11769 GCA_900302685.1 Spondyliosoma cantharus | reverse complement strand
CCGATGGAAGATGGTCTGTCTGGGGTTGAGACTGAGGCCTGGGCTGGTAGCAGGGCTGGGGCTGAGGCATGGGCTGAAGCTGGAGCTGGGGCATGGGCTGTGGCCAAGGCCGGGGCTGGGAGAGACGCCGGCAGAGGGACACTGGCAGGTGTCGGCCTGAGAGCTGACAGAGAAACACTGGCAGGGCCTGGAGCAGACGGAAAGCTAAGAGGCAGGCGACAAGCAAGTTCATGGGAAGCACTGTCCTGCAACCCATCTAAAAGCCCTTTCAGTTTCTTTGCCTCAAATACCACCTCCTGAACCACACACAACGAAGGCCTATCCATTAGTTCTTTCTCAAACTCCAAGAGGGTCTGAAGTGCATCCACAAGGTTTACCCTACCCTCAAGACAAGCTAACCATGTGTCTCTAACGCACACAAGTGAGCAAAGGTCCACTGGGTCCATAATTAAGGTCAGTTCATTCTGTTATGGTTAAGAGAAAACTCAAAGGGTGGACCCAAATGCAGGCACACAAGTAGGCGAGAATAGAGAACAAGAAGTGAGCTTTAATATTACTAAAGCTGAAACCAGCACAAAAAAACAAAAGGAGCAAGACACAAAAACTAGTCCGAAGGACAAAAATCAAAGTAGCAACCAAAGGTAAACTACAAACCAAACTGCAGAAATAACAAATCAAAATCCAAAACATACCATGAGGAAACAGGAGACACAGGAGAAGACACGGGGAATCATACACAACGAACTGACAAAGAGTGAATGGAGAACAGAGGCTTAAATGCACAGACACACTAACGAGGGGATGAGGAGCAGGTGAGGAGAGAGAGGAGGGAAGAGGGCAGGTGAGATAACGAGGGGGGAAGCACAGAGGAGAAATAATGCTGGCAGACAGAGGGAGACAAACATGCACAGGGTGGAAGGGAAAAGCAGGGAGAAACACAGAAGAGACACTGACAAGACAGAAGAGGGCATGGAAATCAAAACTTGAGACACAACAAGACACAACACAAAGACACAGAAAACATGAAACATAACACTGTCAGTGGTGTTTGTAGCCTGGCTCCAGCCCCAGAAGTGTAAGGGTGTTTGCAACATGGACAATAAAAAAAGCATGGGTTGTGCAGAAAAAGCGAGAATTAAAAAGACAAAAGCACTGGAGAGAGATGCAGCCAAATGTGCAAAAATCGGCAGCTTTTCCAATAAAACGAGCTTGCGGTCTGAAATGGCCAATGAAGATGATGAAACAGGTAAGAAGGCAAGATGTTGAACAAAGTGCAACTTTACCTGCGTCATTTAAGTTAATTAATTAGCCTATCAAGTCAATGAATTGCGTGACGTTGTAACATATAGCCTGCCTAACCTAATGTTACATAATTTAAATAATAGTGTGATGCAACGCAACATTACTGCGAGATGCAGCACCAAGCACCAGCTATGAGCCCACCAGTGGGCTCATTAAGTGAATATTATTATAATTAATATAATGAAGAATATGGTGTAGACCTGCTCTATATGATAAATGCCCTGAGATAATTGATGATGATAGATGATTCAGCACTACAATAATGAAACTGACTTGAATTTTTGACTTGAAAAAGAGGAGATTTGTGTTGACAATTATGACCATTTTTAAAATGTGATTTAGTGTCAGAGGCAGAGAGTGGTGAGGAAGGGATCGTTGCTGTCATGGACAGAACAGGTGAGCTAGTGTGTGAACAAGCAAGCATCAGTTCCAATATAACCACTTTCTATGCCCAAATTATAGTAGTGGCCTGATATTTTATCATTAAAAGTAAGATAGTAAACAAAGCACAAAAGTGAAGCAACCATTACTTGCATTGAATAGGAATTATTTTAGAAAAAATACACGGAATTAAAAGGCTTTAGAGAACAGTGCGCTATTGTAGGCTTAACATGTAAAGTTATAATTACATTATTTTAATATAATAGATTGTGATCTAAAGTGGACCGGTCTGAGGCATGAAACTCCAGGGCTGAAAATGAGTCCTACTCCGGCCCTGGACACAAATCTAATTACATTTATACACAGGTGAAGAGATGCCCACTCTCTATTGTTCCTATAATAAGTGTGAGATTAGTCTGCCTACCACATGGATGTTTCAAAATGTCAGCAGGACTGATCTCAGAGGAACAAATTGGATGTTTCTCATGGATCCAGAAATAAATAAATAAATAAAATCTAACCTTTCCGCTACTTCTTGAAGACTACAAACACGCAGTGTAGGAGAAATCAAAAGGACTATGGGTTGTATTGTATTAACTGTTAGATATGCATGTGCTGACTTGGAGAATGTTCCAAATCTGCAGCAGACCTTTTGAATTCCAGACTACAGCAGCCAGAGACACAATGTTTGTGAGCATGCATGGATGTATTCCAGACGTCCAGCTGACCGACGCGCTGACGGGACCGCAGTGGATTTTGGCAACGCTGCAGGAGCTGCACCAACGCAACTCAGGCCGTTCCGTGCAGGACTCCTGGCTATTTTTGGACACCTTTAATACCGTCGTTGCCTCCTCCCGACATGAATCCCTACAAACAATTTTGATGCCAGATAAACAGTCGGGGTTCGCGCCGTGTTCAATGACACTGGCCCTGTCCCGGGTTAGGCTACCTGTCGTAGTTTGTCCGACGGGACACAATGCGGTAAAGATGGTCTTACCTCAGCTGTGTTACAGGAGATCGCCGCCTCTTCCTCTCTGCTCAGTGAGGGTGTGAGTTGAGTGTGCTGTCAGTGCTGAGGCTGTTGTGCAGGCTGCAGAAGGGTGTGTTCAGGGGCTTGATTTCACTGCAGCACACTGATGCTGGGACTTGTTTCGTAGATATGCTGTCTGATGCACGTACGACTGCAGGCAGGGGAACACTCAGCAGTCTGAGCGCCCGTTACATAACTATGTACATTTATAAAGTGCAACACAGCTAACTGTGACTTTTGTCTAATTGAAACCAGCTGACAGTGGGGGGGAGGGCATTGTCGGACCCACAGATTCTGCCCCCCATCATATTTGTACCTTTCCCCTCTGTAGGCCCCCTGGTGGTGATGGGGCAAAGTTAGCCTCCCTCTCCTCCTCCTGCCTTCCTCTGCAGGGCTGAGCCGTCCCACTGGCAGACATTTTGAGCCCTTGAAGGACACTTTCCATAAGTCCGCATTTCCTACCCACTGTTCATAGCATTATCGAACACACGGTTACCAGGGGAACCCCATAAAGTAAAAATAAATAAATAAATAAGTAATCCAGAAGATGAGGCTCTTATCCAACTAATTTCATTATTCTATATGCAACATTTGTATTCACAAAAATAAATGTTATAAATGGCTAAGATCTGACACTTCCTTCTACAACTGATTGAATAAAAGTATTTTTTTTCCCACTGAAACCTCTGACTGATTATGTTTCTATCAGTGGGTATATGTATTCCTGTTTCTTTGATTATAATGCTATGTACAGCTGTAACGCAAGCAATTTCCCCACGGGGATCAATAAAGTATTTCTGATTCTGATATATATTAATACCAGGTGACAGCAGCTGAGTCTGTGGATTCAGAAAAGATCCATCTCGTGATGGTTTGCTTGTTCCACAGTCCAACAGTCAGGGAGACGCGTTCCACTGCAGGGAACCTACACTGTTTCAATCATTTGCATGTATTTTCACACACTGACCAGGCTTTAAAAATAAAATGTCAAACTCATGCCCAGCTAAGAGTGGCCCACATGTTACCAACATGACTGCTCTCCCATCTGCTCTTCACCTGCTCAATTGAACAGCTCTGTGAGCTGCTCAGTAAAGAACATTCCTCTGTGTGGTCTTGGAAAACTCCTCAGCTGCTTTGGTTGTATGTGTAAGATCATTGGTCTGCTGTACTGTCTGACACTGGGGAGTAAAAGGGGCCTGGAGACTTACATTGTTGCCTCTGTATGGAAGTGATTAGTCTCAAAGTGAAAGTCTTTTACCTCAAGGTTAATGGGATTATCCATGCTGAAAGTGAAGCCACAACAGAGACTTGTACTTTGAGCTATTTTTCAAAGAGCCCAACCATTACTTTGTTTCTGGGGCCAATGATATACTGATATTAGGGAGTAAAAAAGTGTTCCATTTTATGTGGTCATCAAACACCGTTATGTAATGGACGCAGGACATTTTACAGTTAAGAATTAACTTTATTGTCTTAATGACAACAGAAACTCTAAATTTTTCATGGAATTTAATTTTCATAAATTATCCCAAGCATTTTTTTCTACATTATTGTCTCTAAAGAAGTTTTCATGTTATCATGTATCATACAACATTCACACCAATACCAGTATATCTGTGAAAGGCCAATACATCCAAGAATACCAACCAGCTGATATATCAGTCAGGCCCTATTTTTTTTTTTTTTACCTTTTCCTCTTTTAGTGCTGTGGTACTGCTTCCTTTCTCTGTTGCCATAGTTTTAGATTTTTCTACTGATACTGTGACAGAAAAATAAAGTCACACATTTTAAAAATGTATTTGTCCAAAATATTGGAAAAATGTAAGTGTTATTTAATGAGTCAGAGGAAATTGAAGTTGCTGTGCAGATGCTGTGGCACTCTAAGACTTGGGTTAAACCTGCAAGCAGAAAGTTGTCCAATAAGACCTTGTGAATAGATAAGACCTCACATACAACAAGTAAACTGTGTGTGTCACACTGTTAACTTGGTTCTTGAATCTTAATATTGTATTATTCACAAGGTCAGGGAGATATATATGTGAGTGGACATGCTGCTTTGGATGGAGGTTTGCATTATTTTGAGAATCCCTGACAGTTCCAGGTTATTAAGATCTGGCTTCAGTATGAAATATATTTTACCCACTAGATGGAGCCAAAAGATAACCAGTTTTCTTATGATACTGTAGCTACAGCATGGGCAAAAGGACTTCATGTGTAGCAGACCAGCAGGAGAATTGAGTCCAGTAGCATCATGACTCATAATCAGAGGTCCACGCTCATAACACCAAAAAAAAGAAAAAAAAAGAGAAAGATGTTAAGACATATAAGGTTTCTTAAGGTCATGGACGTTGATTTACAATTACAATCAGCTAAAAAAATCATAAATTAGTACTTTTACAATTTGAAACACTATCTAAACCTTTCATCTGTATTTTTATAGCCAGTAAGGCCATCACAAACAGCCAATGAAAAAACAAAAAACAGGGGGCAGAGGACAGAGGAACCAGGCTCACTGAGCTCTCACTGCTGAGCCAGCAGCTCTGTGGTCTTGTTGTGACAGTGCCCCATAAATGTTTACTGGGGTTGAGGTCAGGTGACTGTAGAGGACAGTCCAGGACAGCTAGGACTTCTTGGTCTTCTTTGGTAGTTGTGTCAAAGCTTTGAGGTGTGTTTGGGCTCATTTTCCTCCTACAGTATGATTCCTTCTCCACAAAGATCAAAGGTTGGAGGTTGGAGCATGTCCCTGAAGAATGGAGTGGTGCTTCTCCTCAGTCAGGGTGGAAATCAGTTCTGTGCAGGAGTCTGAAAACAGCCCCAGACTTGAATCTTCCACCACCATGTTTCACAGTGCGTTTGAAACACTGTGGTATCATTCTCTCTCCTGGTTGTCTCCTTACATACGTGCTACTGTTACTGACACCAATCTATCATTGGGGCAACCAGCGCCTGTACTGTCTGAGGAAACTGTCTTATTTTCACATTGATCAAACTTTACTCACTCTCTTTTACCGTGCTTTTATTGAATCAATTGTATCTTTTTGTCTGGTGTGTTGGTTCAACAATCTGTCTCTTAAAAACAAGAACTCCCTCAACCAAATAGTCAGGTGGTCTAGTAGGCTGATTGGAGAGCCACAGCTTAATCCTGAAACCCTCTGTATTAGGCAGTTACAGAGGATGGCCAGTTCCATTCTGCAGGATGGCTCCCACCCACTACATAAGGAATTTCAGCTCCTCCCATCTGGCTGCAGATACAAACTACCTGCTCTTAAAACAAAGAGATATAAAGACAGTTTTATCCCCTCTGCCATTAGAGAGATAAGCAAGAAAGAGCCCAAACTACGTTATACGTTATTTATTTACTTTTTTATTTACTTTTTATTTTCTGATCCCTGTTTTTCAATAGGATGCTCTACTTGCATTTTACTTTCACTATTGTTGTGATTTTTCTTATGTGTACTGTGTCCTATATGCCCTGTCTGTCCTGTGTTCAGAAAGCCTGCTCACTTGAACTGTACACCAAATCTACCTACGGGTATAAATAAAGTTACCTTACCTTACCTTATTGTGATTAATCAGTAAATCAACTTTTTTCATTATCCACTGTGAAATTCTGTTTTTTTCTTGGCCCACATCAAATGTTCTGGTTTCGCTCCTGAGAAGTGGCTTAGAAACTGCTGCTTGTCCTCTGAGACTTTACAAGACAGCCTTCTTCTGACAGGATGAATACTGATTGAACTCTTGTGTCCTTTATTTAGTCAATTCTGTCTCTCAGTGAATTAAGCTTCATCTATTGATATTCTGATGGTCTGGTCACATTTAAATACTTTCCATTCTTTCAGATTATTCCATCGTTGCAATCAATAACTGTCAGTACTGTTTGATTTTTTAACATAAAATGTCTGAAATCTGAAGGTAATAATCAGTATGTAAAACCATTAATGTGCACAGCCAGAAATAAACTCTGTGGTTTGTGCAAAAAGAATAGAAATGAATAACACATGGAATGCATTTGTCTGTTGATATGAGATGACTCTTATTCATTCAAGATTTTCAGAACATCTAAAAATGGGGCTGTTCTTCTGACTTAACATTGGGTTTGATGGGCAATCCCAAACATATAGTGATGTGATTTCAAAATACAGCTTCCAAAATATGTTGTCAGTGTACGTTGCAATATGATACAGAGAATTGAGGATTGTGCTGAAGATATTACAAAGGCAGGAGTCCCTATGATGACAAACATTAACCAAAGCCTCTTTATTAACCACTGAAGAGTAAAACATTCTCCAACAGTGATGTTTATTCAGTCCTGACTTCAAACAGTCAAGTTAAAGCCATACTTTGCAATCCCTGATTTTTCCATTTTAATTGCCCTCTCCCAGTTTCATCCTGTATTTGTCCCAATTCAGGACACATTTTGGCACCTTTTTCCCCTTTCCGTTATCATTACCTGTTTCTGGCACTCCTCTGCTGTGGGCCTCGTCCTCTCAGTGAGTGAGAGACAGACAGAAGAGGAGAAAGAATTATTCAAGCAAATTTCAAATGTCCTGGAAAGAAGAATTCTTGATTGTTTTACAGGAAAGTGACATGCATTATGGAAAATCTACTGTGTTGATTTTTCTGTTGATCATGCCAGAGATTCAAACAAGTTCAAACCAGAGGCACATTATTTTTTCCTAAGAATTGTCTCTGAAACTAAAATTTCTGATGAGAACCCCCAGAGCCCAGCTATGGTTTTGAAATCCTCTCTATTTTTGAGACCTCAAGATTAAAGCATTCAGTGAGCTTCTTTTCCAAGGAATGTTGACTTCCTCCACTTACTTATGAACCTTCCTGACTCTGTTCAGGCTGGTGTTGATTGACATGACATGGTCAGATGGAACAACTTTTTTTTAATGACACAGTTTCATTCAGAGCAAACTTTATGCAGCTATGTACAGCCCTTACATTTCTTCTGCATGTTAGAGCATCATGAAGTAGAAATGCAGCTAGAGTGATTTGGATTGTTCAGCAGTCTGCAGGTGTTACTATAATACGAATATCTGAAGATCCTGTGCCATATGTAAACAATACACCATACTAGGAACTTTCTAACCTGGTGCATGTGATGTAAAGAACTGATTGAAATATTGTCGGTGATTTGTGGTTAAATTCTGCCAAAGGAGAAATTAATGGATACTGTTATGACTTTAGCATTTAAAAATTAAAAATGTTATTGTAAATGAACAAGAAAATAATGACAGATTGATGCCCATGCACTTTGAAATTTGCTTTGTATTGTATTGCTTTGTATGGCAGAGTTAATTAACTTCACTTGAATATACCATGTAGTCCTTGTCCCTGCGATGTGTGTGAAACTCTGAAGCCCTGAATACGACCTACTTCTGGCTTGTCTTTGTTACAGGAACAACATACTTACTGGACCTCATTACTGAACATAATCCTGGCAGATGTTATGTTTCCTTAAAAAATATCTTCTAAATCTATGTTGCATGATAAACATGGCCCCAGACTCCTTTTTTTTTAAATTGGATGAGCTTTGAAAATGTCTTTATCCCAGGGATGCCGAAATGTTATAGTCACTGGATTTGCATCGTACACTGACTATTATATAAAAAATATTACAGCTATAACTAGCTGTACTGGATCAGCTTGTACCTTTTTGTCTCATGTTACCATCTAAAGGGCTCCATAGTGCGACTGTTTTGGTTGCACATGAGCCCAAAAATCTGTCAGAGCGACTAAAAATGTTTGTGATTATCACAATTTCTTGTTGTGTGTGCCATTATTTAAATGACGAAAAACATTTATCAACACCTTTTTGTTACTGTTTGTAGTCATTTACATAACGTGTTAAGAATTTGAATTAAATGTGTTTTTGGGTGCACCTAAATGATGTGCTTAATGAAAGAGTTAGGGGCAACAGTGCAAACAGTTTTAAAAGAGTTAGTCAGGAGCCCTGGTCTAGTCAGAAACAACACATTACACATTCAGAGACAACAACAGAAAAGTACCATCTCAACAGTCATGTATCTTCATTTAAGTACCACAGAAGATTGTCTTTCATCCTGTTGAAATCTCACCAATCAGGATGACAGGTGCCTACAGCGTTTGTATCATGGGACTGTTTGTGCAAACAGAGCCTCCCACTGGGCTGACTGATAGTTGCCATGGTGACTTTGGTACCTGGGATGGCCTCCCTTTAGCTCTGGTCTTATAGGTAACATCTTCAAATGTCTGAGACTGTTCAGATGGGGGTGTTGGGCAAATGCCCATTAGAGCCTGTGATTGCCCCATTACAAACTAATCCGCTGGCCTGTCCGCTGTTCAGGGCTTGTCTGTTGCGTTTGCTCTGAAGCTGGTCCCCCCTGAGGGCCTCCTGCTCTACAGGGGTCCTCCTGTCTGAGTCTCTGGTTGGAGAACCTGTCTGTGGGGCCGTTCGGCTGTGGCAGCGCTGTCTGATGATGTACATAAGCACGGTGATTAGCAGACTGAGGCAGAGCACCAGCAGGACTGACACAACCACCAGCTCCTTAAGGTAGCAGGGGCCTCGGGCCGACAGCAGGGGCTCCCCCTCCCGAAACCCTGACTCCTCTGTCCACAGGGTCAAGTTCCTGCCCTGCTGTCTAGTGGTGATGTGACTGTCCCTACTGGACAGTGTTGGCTCAGTCTTTCCTTGTCTTGTTTCTGTTATTTTGGGCGAGGTCCCCACAGAGGTATGAAGCCCAGGTCCAGGCCCTGGCTTGGCCACAGCCTGTGTGGTAGGTATGTGGTGTATTGGAGGCCATGTGTAGCTGGTTGGAGTTTGAGCCAAGGGGCTGCTCTTCTGTCTGACGTGATAGATGGCCATGGTCTGTTGGTAGCCATTCTCAGTAGACAGGCAGAGGTAGTGGCCCAGTGTGGTGGGGGTTGCCACAAAGCTCAGACTGCCATCCTCCAGGTGCAGGTACAGGTCCGGGGACAGCCGGCAGTTGGGACGCTCCCACAGCTGCTGGGACAGCCGTGATGCTGCAGGACACTGCAGCCGCACCACTTCATTGAGAGACACGGACACCAGCTCACCTGCGGGACAAGATGCTGATATACAGATTACTGCTCACCAAAGCCCCCAATACACCAAGATCTTTTCTAGCCCTGTAACACAGAGTCATCAGATAACAGATGAACACTGCCAACAGCAAACTTAAGCTGCCAAACAATCTGCAGACATATGCATGTTAAGTAAGCCTGTTTGAAGGGCATTAAGTATAAAGCAAGGCATCTCTGCCTACCTGTCTTGCCTGCCTGCTCGGCCTATCCTTCATATATCTTGAGAACCATACATCTGACTGACTTCACACTTGGCTTATGTATTTCTCAGGACCCCAGGAAGTGCAGTGTCAAGGTAAAGTTTTTTAGATGAGAAATATTAAAGATATCATAAACAGAAAACAATGAGCGGATCCTGACCTCTCCAATAAGGGGTTGTGCAGACACATAGCTACAGCACAACATTCTGCAGCCAATCAGGTGTTGGATTTTTTCTTCATCATTTCACACTTTGAGTGTACTGTTGAGAACCCATGTATGTGCAGTGTTGAGTATGAAGTTGTTTAGCCACTTGACACGTTTAATAAACTTAAATAAAATAAAATAAAATAGAAACAAGCAGCGGAGGCTGTTTCAAGTGAACACCATTACATCACTCTGATTGGCTGAGAGGGAAGAAGTGCCCTCTCAGCCAATCAAGAGAGGACACTGTAGAAGTGCCCTCTCTTGATCTCTTGGTGCAATCTAGCTTGTTGTCAGCTAGACTGCCCGAGAGAGAAAAGAGAGCACACAGAGGGCAACAAAAACAGAGGCGAGGCATTTCAACCAGCCATTTAGGAGCTCAGGCATGTTTGATTAGCAGCAGAATCAACCAATGGGATGTTGCGCACTGCTTCAGTTCAACTTCAGATTCTTGTCACTGTCTGGATTCAAACCATATCCGCATAGCCATGCAGAGAGAGGGCAAGGTTTAAACCCTTATCTCTGGTGATTACCAACAAGTCTAATTTGAGCTGCAATGTGATCACCCTAAATTTACCCCTTTTCATCAAAGGCGGTTGCAGAGCAGTATGTGTCACGAGCTCAGAGGTGTGTCCAATGTCATTACTTTGTCTGACAGCACAGTGGATACATTCAAATGTGTTACTTTGCAAAAAGCAGTGCTGCCACACACACACACACACACACGCACGCACTCACACACACACACAGACACACACACACACACGAGACAACTGCAACTTGTGTTATGTCATTGAGGTATAGACTACACTGTGTTGAGTTATATCTCAAATTTTACACTGGGATTATAATACCTCTATCATTTGCACTTTGTCGCACATTATTCTGAAAAATTCTGCACGTAAAGAAGTAATTTCTTTGTATTAATTCCTTTAGAGAAGTAGAATATTTGTTCTACAGTTTAAGAATGTTTTAAATGGCTAGGTAAAGCAAAGTGCATTCATGCAGATGTATTATTTATACCTTTGTTGTTTAAGAGGGGGGACAGGCTGTATCAGACTGATATCGATATCGACAGATACTCAATGTTGTCTTATTATTATTGGACATGAAAAAGTGGTATTAACCCATCCCTATTCCAGAGTGGCAACAACACTTTGCTGGTCTAGAACAAAGACCAGCTTACTTCAGGGGCTGGGAGTGGAGTTTTCATGCATATCAAGGACCAACTAAAACCACTTATGACTGCCACTTTTAAAAACCATAGCTAGTGTAGTGTGTTCTGACTCATCCACAGGAGAATAAACAGAAGATTTTAAACTATTGTCACTAACTGAAAAGCAGAAAAGTGGTCCAAGGACTAGTTATGTTTGGATGCCAATTGCCCTGTGGACACTGTTGAGGAATACAAGTACCTGGGGGTGTACTTTAACAATAAGTTGGACTGGACTAAAAACACCAAAGTGGTCTACAAAAAGGGCCAAAGCCGACTCTTTTTCCTAAGGAGGCTGAGGTCCTTTAACATCTGCCGGACGATGCTGAGGATGTTCTATGAGTCTGTTGTG